>SJXQ01002331.1:366570-407152 GCA_006408695.1 Aepyceros melampus
GCCCTCACAGCGGGGGCCCAGGCCCACCGGGAACCGCGGGGCGGCGAGCAGGAGCGGAGAGGAGAATGCGCGCTGGCGGCAGCGAGGTGGGGGGGGCCGGGGGGGCAGGCCACAGAGGCCAAGGAGCGGGCTCTCCGGTCCCGCAGGCTCCCGCGGACCCCCGCCTGTGTGTGTGTCACCGTCTCTATGGAGATTTCCCCCGCAGAGGACAACGCGAGCGGCCCCCGGCGCTGCTCGGGCCTAACTCGGCCGCCGGCTGATGGGGATTCTTCTTCCGCACGCCCCAGCCGTGTAGCTGCCGCAGTTGAAGCCGCCGGCGCCGCCCGCCTACCCCTCCCCTTTGCGCACAGCGCCCGCCCCGCCGCCGCCGCCGCCGTCGTCGTCGTCGTCGTCCCTGCAGTCGCGCTGTTGCGTCTATTGCCGCTGCTAAGGCCGCCGCTGCGGTCGCGAGCCAGGACACCGTCACTCGTCAGCGCCCGGCCAGCCTGCGTCATCACGCTGCGACCCGCTGATAGGCAAAGGAAGGAAGGAAGGAAGGAAGGGCTGGTCTAGCCCGCGCTCTCGGCCGCGCGGGCCGCTGGGAAATGTAGTTAACGCGGGGAAGGCGAATTCTCGGAAAGGACGCGGAAGGAGAGGCACGGTTTGCCGCAGAGGCACAAAGCCAGGGGGTTCCGTTCCTTTTCCTGTGCTCGGCTATAAACGTAGACTTTGAAAGACGCATTTAACGCAGAAGCAGTAACCTCCTTCTTACTCTCCTCTTTCCTCGTGGTTGGTAAAGAGGACAGAAAGTGAGCAGATAGTTAAATCAGACAGGAGCGAACATATCTTGAAAAAAACAATGTTCTTGATCTGTAAGCCTAAAGCAGAATTAGAAAAACATACAGTGTCATTAATGTTCCATTGTCACATAAGAGCTGTCGTCAAAGAAGGCGAATTCTGGTTCCACCACTCTAGTTTGACCTTGGATAAGTCAAAACCTTCCTTCTCCCTATAAAATGGGAACTAATATCCACCTTATAGAGCTGTTGTGATCATATGAGCGGAGCACTTAGTATATTTCCTAGTATATGGGAAATGCAGTAAATGAGTACAATGACTACCTACAGCAGGCAGCTCACATGAGAGGTAAAGGATATATTAGCAGTAATAACTTTCACTTTTCACTTTCATGTTTTGGAGAAGGAAATGGCAACCCACTCCAGTGTTCTTGCCTGGAGAATCCCAGGAACGGGAGAGCCTGGTGGGCTGCCGTCTAAGCGGTCGCACAGAGTCGGACATGACTGAAGCGACTTAGCAGTAGCAGCAGCAGCAGTAATAAAACTGTACATATATTTGCCCCAAATAGAAGATGTATTTAGGAAAGTGAGTAAGCGAGCTAGGCTCAAACACTGAATCCACAAAGTATAGATATTTTAAGAGCTGACCTTAAAAAGATCTCGGTGATCAGGTGGTCTAGACCTCATTCAACGGACAAGACAGGGGTCTAGAGAATTCAGGTGGCATATTGGAGGACCCTTAGCTGGGCAGACAAAGCCAAGACTATAACGCAACTCTTCTGTAAGAGTGCAAAGTAACCAAATGATTAGCAAGAAAATCTACTACTGTGAAAACATAGGCTTAATGGTCCATTTGGCTTCCCTGGTGGCTCACACAGTAAAGGATGGGTGGGGAAGATCCCTTGGAGAAGGAAATGGCTACCCACTTCAGTATGCTTGCCTCAAGAATTTCATGGACAGGAACTGGAGGGCTCCAGTCCAAGGGTTCTCCAAGAGCCAGACATGACTATGCAGACAGACACAGACTTAATTTTAAATCTATCACTTAGTAGATATGTAGCCTTGGGGAAGTTATCTGTCTCCTAAGTTTCAGTTTCCTCATCTACAAATAGAATGAGTATTAACCTCAACAGGTTGGTGGTTCTGATGAAAGGATTTATATATATAGTTCATAAAAACTGCTTAGAAAGCATCTAATAGCATCCAGTTATCAGACACAAATAATTAACTGTAAGACTGTTAAACCAAACTACCACCAAACTGCATGACTCCAATCACTATATAATCATATAAGTCAAAATGTGAAGCCGAACCTACAGTACCTTGAAATTTGTAGTACCTTCCAACACCTAAGAAACCATGCCATATCAAGCATAGGTTTACAGAACAAATGGCATCTCTGACTAAATACACCAAGACTATAAAAATTTCCCAAATATGATGGACAAAACTAATCTACCTCCTTTTCATGCTTCAGTGTCTTCCCCCTAAAGCACTCTCTTCCCCCTAAATCTCTTCCTCCTAAAGCACTTCATCTTTCTTCAATACAATTGTTTGTCTTCAAGATTCTTAGCTAGGAATGTGACAAGCAGAGTAAAGTAATTCATAAGCTAACTTCTAGGAAAGATGTGTTCAGTTCAGTTGCTCAGTCGTGTCCGACTCTTTGCGACCCATGGACTGCAGCACGCCAGGCCTCCCTGTCCATCACCAACTCCCAGAGTTTACTCAAATTCTTGTCCATTGATTCAGTGATGCCATCCAACCATCTCATCCTCTGCCATCCTCTTCTCCTCCTGCCTTCAATCTTTCCCAGCATCAGGGTCTTTTCAAATGAATCAGTTCTTTGCATCAGGTAGCCAAAGTATTGGAGTTTCAGCTTCAGCATCAGTCCTTCCAATGAAAGATACGTACCTGAATCTTTAATTGCACTACACAGATAAGAGATTGAACATCTGTTTACCCTTTTCACCCTACCAAACTCAAGTTTTCTAGCACAGGAGATGGGCTGGGACTCAAAAATCATTCCTTTGTTAGGGGCTTGTTATTTGGTGTATGGGACAGCATTCCTGGGTTTTCCCAAATGGTGAAGTGGTAAAGAATCCGCCTGCTAATGCAGGAGACATGAGTGACATGGGGTTGATCCCTGAGTTGGGAAGATCCCCTGGAGTAGGAAATGGCAACTCACTCCAGTGTTCTTGCCTGGAAAATTCCATGGGCAGAGGAACCTGGCAGGCTACAGTTCACTGGATCCCAAAGAGTCAGACATGACTGAGCAAACACACACACATGTGCAAACAGCATTCCTATCCTAGCTCTGAAAGAAAAGGACATGCAAAGAATGGGGATAAATTCAGATAAAGCTTCAGGATATAAGATTAGCAGGATTTAGGGAGATAAATCCACATTCCTCTTTAGCCTTGATCTTAATTGTTTACCTCATTTTATGATAAGTTTTTGAAGTTAAGCAAATGTGAGGGAACAATAATGCATTAGTCCCAGATTCAGGTAACTGAGTTATTGGCAACTTTTCCAAGCTTGAGAAGGAATAAGAAACAAAAATAAATCAGTATTTTTTTTTTTTGAAATCTAAATTTCTCACTGCCTGATTTTACCCAGAAATAGTATCAGCCTCAACTATGGGATGAAATAATTTCTTGCACATAATTTGAGATTCTAAACTAATATAGTTTCTGGCTGAAATTCAGTTTGGAGTCACAAATCAACAAATCTAGAATTCTTCACATATTTTTGGTACAGAACTTATTGTTCAGTTAGGAATTACTAGAAGTAGAATGAGTTATAACAAATATTCTGATTATGAAACAAAAAACTGCCCAACTTCAAACATACAAATAATTACTGAACATTTCTCTAAGAGATGCTCTATGTAAATTGGGGAAAATGTCAAATGTCATGGAATAATAATAGGGATTCCTGAATTCCTTCTAGCTATATTAGGAGTTAAGTTTACGGGGAAGGGAATAATCCTTATTTCGTACTTTCAATTAAGCAATTTCTAGAAATGATAAAATTTAATCTCTATAAAACCTATGATATTCTGTAGTTCACAGAATTGGAAGCTATCACTTGTAGATTCTCTGTTTTAAAGTAGCTATCTTCTTTAATCATCCTTTATTCATAACTTCTATTCTCATCAGTCTTTTGGGCTAGACAAAACTGAAATGGCTCTGAGAAGTGATCTTATGTTTTGGGTTGTGTCACTGCTGCTGATGCTGCTAAGTCGCTTCAGCCATGTTCGACTCTGTGCAACCCCATAGACGGCAGCCCACCAGGCTCCCCCGTCCCTGGGATTCTCCAGGCAAGAACACTGGAGTGGGTTGCCATTTCCTTCTCCAATGCATGAGAGTGAAAAGTGAAAGTGAAGTCGCTCAGTCCTGTCTGACTCTTAGCGACCCCATGGACTGCAGCCCACCAGGCTCCTCTGTCCATGGAGTTTCCAGGCAAGAGTACTAGAGTGGGGTGCCATTGCCTTCTCCAAGGTTGTTTCACTGGGTGTATTTTATTAGAAACTAATTTCTCCCCTACTAGGTTTTAGACTTCAGGTTTTTTTCCCTCACTGCTATAATCTGAACACATAGAACAGTGTTGACACATACCAGCAACTCTACATATCGGTTCCGTTCCGTTCAGTCGCTCAGTCGTGTCCGACTCTTTGCGGCCCCATGAATCGCAGCACGCCAGGCCTCCCTGTCCATCAGGGAGGCCTGGTGTGCTGCGATTCATGGGGTCGCAAAGAGTCGGACACGACTGAGCGATTGAACTGAACTGAACTGATACATGATTGACCTTCCATGAAGATACTAAAGCAATTCAAGAAATAAGTTATATTATTTTAAATCAATATCACTGCAGCAATTGGGTATCCATTAAAAAAAAAAAACACTTTCCAAATCAACTGAGGATGGCTTATTAATATCATTAAGAAACCTAAATTTAAAAGTTACAGAAGGAAATATAGGAAAATTCTGTCTTTAAATTTGGGAAACATTTTTTATTTACAACACCAAAAGAATAATCAGTAAATGAATAAATAGACAAATTAAACTACACTAAAATTAAAGCATCTTGGGAATTCTCAGATGGTACAGTGGTTAGCACTGTGTGCTCCCACTGCTGGAAGCACAGGTTTGATCCTTGGTTGGGGAACTCAGATCCCTCATGCCCAGCAGCATGGCCAAATAAACAAAACAAAACAAAACTCTTTCTCTGGAAATGTGACTGAACTGAGATGACCAAGTCTCTGGAGGAATACTGGTAAATATTTCCAGCAGAGTACCTTAATCAGTAATCCATGAAGAAACATCAAGTCAGTAATTAAGAGGGTAAATCATATGAACAGCAATTTCAATGATATACGGGTGGAAATTAACACATGGAAAATGACTCAGCATCATGTCATTAGGAAAATGCTACTTCAAATCACTAGATATAGTTATGACATCACAGAAATGAGAAAGCCCAAACATACCAAGTGTTGGCAAGAATAGAAAGAACAGAAACTCGGATTTTAGGGCTTCCGGCGAGACTGTAAAAAGATTTAACCACTTTAGAAAAGGTTAAATGACTCCACAAAAGTTGCACATACACCTACTCTTCAACACAGAAGCTGTGCTACCAGATGTTAACTTGAATGAAGGCAAGCCTAAGTTCAGAAGTGCACTTCCCAAGTGTCAACTTTCCTGTTTTTTATGAACTTGGAGCTGCCTACAAAGAACTAGCTCATGAGGCTTTCATCTAGTGTGAATTCTCTGGTGGACAACAAGACTTGTTTTGTAAGTGAAGGGCTTCCCACATTCACTGCATTTAAAAGGCTTGACTCCAGTGTGGACTTTTTGGTGCTGAACAAGTGTAGCCTTGCGCATGAAGGCTTTCTCACATTTGTTACACTTATAGGGTCTTTCTCCAGTGTGGGTTCTCTGGTGCTTATCAAGTTTAACTTTGCCATTGAGAGCTTTCCCACATTCAGTGCACTGTTAATGCCTTTGTGCAGTGTGAATATTCTCATGTCTGTTGAGGGCAAAGCTGGTTGTAAACAATTTCCCACATTTGTTATACCCATAAGCCTTCTCCAAAGTATGAATTCTCTTATGCACAACAAGACTTCCTTTGTAGACATAGGCTTTCCCACATTCACTGCACATAAAAGGTTTTTCTCCAGTGTGGACTCGCTGGTGATAAAGCAGCCTTATTTTGAAGATGAAAGACTTACCACATTTGCTACACCCATAAGGCTTTTCTCCAGTATGGATCCTTTGGTGAGCAATAAGGGTATTTCTGTACAGGAAGCACTTCCCACACTCACTGCACTTATGAGGATTCTCTCCAGTGTGGATTTTTTGATACTGGACAAGTGAATCCTTGTTGGTTAAGGCTTTCCCACATTCATTACACTCATAGGGTCTTTTTCCAGTGTGGGTTCTCTGGTGTTCAAAAAGTTTATATTTGTGGACAAAGACTTTCCCACAGTTACAGCACTCATAAGGCCTTTCTCCTGTGTGAACTTTCCGATGGTGAATAAGACTGGAGCTCTGTCTAAAGAACTTCCCGCAGTCACTGCACAAATAAGGTTTTTCTCCAGTGTGAACTCTCCAGTGCTCCGTGAATTTGTACTTCTTACTGAAGGCTTTGCCACATTCGCTGCACTTGTAATGTCATTGCCCAGAGTGAGAGACTTCTCTCCTCTGCCTGCTTCTGCATGGATGTACTCCATCATGGGAAGAATGGTACTGGAGAAAGCCCGGCTGCCAAAGAAAGTCTTCTCAATCTCTCCACACCTGAACACAGTGTCAGCCAGGTACAGAACATCTTTCTCTACCAGGGCACACATACTGGAAGCAAGAGTCTTCAAGATAGAAGGGTCTGGCTGTGGATTCCTATCTCATGTTACTTGCTCTACAGAAACACACTGTTTAGAAATGTCTTTCTCAGCTTCTCCTCCCTGCCAACAACCTGAAAGGAAAACAAAAAGTACTGATAAAGTGTGTGGAGACTTTTGTTGGACAGAAACCCATTACAGATTTCTGTATGATATATCAGAGAGTAAATCCATGGCAAATGATTCAAACAAGGGAGGCAGACAGGTGGCAGAAGGGGCTACCGTGAATCCTAGGCCTCTGTGATCAGAGAATAGGGAAAAAGACAGGATGCTGGTATATGGTGCTGTGTTAGGAGGAGAGGCCTGGAACTACCCACTCTTCTGCTAGTGGTGTTCAGCAGGATTTTGGGGGTGGTGACAAGTGTACTAGGCAGAATGTGTCCCACTTCAGGAAAATGCATTCACACCTGACTACTCAGTGTTTGAGGAGTATATAAGGACGTGCACCTCCCAAGATACATTAAGAATGGACTACTTGTACTGTCTTTCTATATTTCAAACATATATATACACACACACACACATTAATATGATATTTGTTTTTCTCTTTCTGACTTATTTCACTCCGTGTAATAGGCTCCAGGTTCATCCACCTCATTAGAACAAATTCAAGTATGTTCCTTTTTATAGGTGAGTAGTATTCCATTGTATGTATGTACTACAACTTCCTTATCCATTCATCTGCCAATGGACATCTAGGTTGTCCAACATGCTAGCTATTGTTAACAGCGCAGGGTAGCAAAATAGACAGAGACATAAACAGCAGACATTTGGAAACAGTGGAAGAAAGAGAAAGTGGGATGACTTGAGAGAATAGCATTGAAACATATACATTACCATATGTAAAATAGATAGCCAATGGCAATTTGCTGTATGACACAGGGAACCAAAGCTGGTGCTCTGCAACAACCTGGAGGGATGGGGTGGGGAGGAAGGTGGGAGGGGGTGTTCAAGAAGGAGGGGAAATATGCATGCCTATTGCAGACTCATGTTGATGTATGATGGAGGCATCACAATATTGTAAAGTAATATCTTCCAATTAACATAAAAAAAGAATCAACTACTGGGACTTCCCCAATGATCCAGTGGTAAAGAATCCACCATCCAATGCTGGGGTTGGAGGGGGTTCTATCCCTGGTTGGGGAACTAAGATCCCACATGCTACCAGTGTGGCAAAAACAAGTGAACAAACAAAAAAAGTAGCAAAAAAGAACAGACTTCTATTGGAGAAGATTGCAAAGAGAGAGGGAAAGGAGAGATGTAGGTGACACTGGGGTAGAAAAGGACAGGGGTATGAACTCACAGTACTACTAGACAAAAAGGGGAAGTGTCAAAATGAGGAAGAAGATAGAAATGAGGTCAGCCAGGATAAGCTAAAAACTAACACAGTCATGGAGGAAAGACCTGTCCCTGCAGGATTAGAACTCATCAGTGATATCATGCCTTCCTACAGCTCCTGCTCTCCAGGCCCTGGATCCTGTCAACCCTCTTCCTATGACCAGACAGATGTCTACCTCATCAGGCACCTAGGGCTGCCTCTGCCCCTCAGCTCAGGATGGGTGAGGGTGGAACCTACCAGATCAAAGGCCTGATGAACCTACCAGATAAAACTGGGCACTCAAAGACACCAGCCCAGAGTGACCCAAACAATGACAGACTTCAAGAAAAATATTTATTATTAGGAGAATCTCGAGGAGAGTCTTGAAAAAACAAAACAAAACAACCTAGTGTTGACCACAAATGCTGACCATGTAAGCGTCTGTTATCACTGAGGCAGATGTTGCACAAATATTTTCTAACAATAGGTTAGAACCTGTGACACAGATCTTCCACCCAGCACAACAGTCAATACACCAAGTATTGGCAAAGCAAAGGAGAAGTGGACAAGCAGGGAACAAGCCTCCAAGACAAACCCTTCTGCGAAAGGCTTCAGGGCCTGTGACACAGACTGAACACCTATGAATGGGAGGACACAGCTCAAATGCCAAGAAACCAGGGAAGGAAGCAGTGTCCATGGCTGAAGCTAGGAAGGCTGGAGTGAGTCATGCAGAGAGAAGGGCCAAGTCCAGCACAGACGATGTGTGTGGACACAGTTCTTACCCAGGGAGGCTATCAGGGACAGGTTCTCCAGCATGACGTCACAGTATAGAAGTCTCTGAGCCTCGCTAAGGAGCCCCCATTCCTCCCGGGAGAAGGACACCACCACATCCTCAAAGGTCACATGGCCCTGTCAGGAGGGGGACACAAGTTCACAGCAGCCTTCGTAACCAAAACACCCTCCCCACCCTCTAGCCTTCATAGCACCAACTCCGTGACCTGAGGACCGGAATCTGACATGGTCCACCTGCTCAGGAGTATCTTCACACCTGGATCCCACCCCCACCTGATCTCCAGATGTGTGTCTACTTGTACACCTGACACCTCCTGCGAGACACCTTTGCCACAACTCAGACTCAGCATGAGGATACGTAATTCTGGACAATCTTCCTGCTCATCACTGTTACTTTTTGTTGGCTGCACCAGCTCTTATTTATGGCATGTGGGATCTAGTTCCCTGACCAGGGATCGAACCCTGGGCCCCCTACATTGGGAGCGCAGTCTTAGCCCCTGGACCGTCCGGTCACTCCTACTTCTCACTTCCCGTCTCAGACACAGTGTCCCTACTCTCACCTAAAGGCAAATATCGTGGTGTCATGTCAGATGACTGTGTCTCACCCTGCACAGCAGAAAATCATCCAGCTCCTCAGGCTGCCACCTCAGGAAAGGCTCTGCTCTGTCTTTATCCACCCACGTCCTGGGTCCTGCAGTTTCCTGGACACACCTCACTTGGTCTCACCTCCAGGCACACGGACAGGCTGGCTCCAGTCCCAGGAACATCTCACCACCTCACCTTCTCCACTGGACACAGGAGACCACCTCAGTACAACTATAAAACTGAGGAGGGGTTTCATGGGAATCCCTGAACTTGTAGACAAGTGGGACAGAAGTACTGGTAGCCTGGGAAGCAGAGATCAGAACTGGCCTGTCTAAAGAGGGTGCTGTGCCTGAGATGACCCAGGGCCAGAACTAAGGCTCAACAACCCCAGGACAACTGTGTCTCCTATATCTGTGTGTTAGGACCAGGGTGGGATGACGTCTGGGGAGGTACTGCAGCTTCTTCCACTTACCTGTCCAGGGACCATAAACATTGCTGCTACCATGGGAACCTGTGAAAAGAGGGAGGATCTGAGATCAAGGTTATCTTGGTGAAGATGGAATGGCGGAGCTGCGTGCTCCCTTTCCTTTCCTGGAGATGAGTCACTTCAGGCTAACCTCTGACCCTACACCCTCAGGCTTCAGAGCAATAACCTGACAACTCAGATAGCCTTCAACAAAGATTCAACTTCCTTCAGTTTCAGTGTCTTCATGTGTAAAACGGCAACATTTATGTTGCCTATCTCATGATGTTACTGTAGGCATCAAGTGCATTATTACTGTATGTCTGGGGCTATCACTGAGCTATAACAGAACACAGGATTAACACACCGACAAATGTTTTTGAAAATTTAATTCTTCTTACATGTCTTTTAAGTCAGTATATAAATGTGACATTTAATCCACACCTTAAGTTTCTGTGATTCCTTCTATGATTTCCTATCTGACACCAAATACATGATATCTTTTCTACCACCGATGATCAGATTCCATGATACCAGCTGAGTGCCCTACATTAACCGTGTTCTGGCATCCAGAGGTTAGGGACAAAATTTAAAGGTTTAAGGGCTCAGTCTCACTGGACTGTCCCTTTTTAGAGAGGCCAGTTCTGATCTCTGGCTCCCAGGCTACCAATACTTCTGTTCCACTTGCCTACAAATTCAGGGAGTCCCATGAACCCCTCCTCAGTTTTGATAATTTAACAAAATGACCCACAAAAGTAAAGAAATCACTTTCCTTTCTTCTGGTTCATTGTAATGATACAACTTAGAAACAGCCCAAAGGAAGAGAAGGCTAGGTGGGGAAGGCGGGGTGTGTGTGGGGGGGTGATGGTGGTGAAGGGAAGCAAGGGGTTTTCAGGTCCTTTCAGTACATGCCACCATCCTAGGACCTCCACCATTTCAGTGTGTTCACCAATCTGAAGGAAACTTCATTTCATTCTTCAGCAGTTTTTATACCTAATCTAGTTTCCTTCTGATCCTTGCGAGGCCCCAAGGTGGGGGTGGGGGTGCGGGTCGGGGTTTACACTAATTGCTTGGTTTTTCTGGTGACTGGTACCATGCTGAGACTGCCTAGGAGACCCATCCTAAGTCATCTCATCATAAAAACTCCTGGGTGAAAAGGGGGCTACTGCTACAGCTGCTAAGTCACTTCAGTCATGTCCGACTCTGTGCAACCCCATAGATGGCAGCCCACCAGGCTCCCCTACTTCTGAATAACAAAAAAAGTCCTAAACTTCTAGGAAATTCCAAGGGCTTCAGAGATCTATGTGAAGAGCCCAAGACAAAAATGACATTAAATATACATGTAAGATTATACACAGACATAGATTGTCATTTTCAGCAGTTTTTATTTGCTTACACAAGATTAACTTGTTAAATCTATATATTTTTAACCTTGTGGTTTCCTGGAAGACCTGAGGCATCTGTGCTTTGACTGAACCTGAGCTTGACTCACTGGTCAGTATGGTCCAATTTTTCTGGCACCACAAGGAATAGACAGCTGGCTGAGTGTTCCCAGCAGTCAGTGTACACAACCACCCTGCTCCTTCTCCATCTCCACCCCAGTCAAGGTTCCTTATTGCTTATACCCTGCTTCCCCCAGAAAGCGCTGGAGCCACAGGACCCTCCCATCCGGCAACCTCAGGAAGTCCCACCCTCTCTGCTCTCCAGCCCCAGCTCTCTCTTTCATCTCTGGTCCCCTTTCATTGAAAAGTGACAACACTTTCCCTCCTAAATTTGAGATCCAGACATGGCTGGAGTCCAGCACTTAGGCTGCCACGCATGGACATCCTTCAGCCAGTGACCTCCTCCCTCAATTCTAAACTATAAATTTGAGCAACCCCTATGTTACCTCAACTTTCAAATCTAAGAAACAGCACATCCCTAATTCAACCTTTACTATCCCCCTAAAGCCAGCTTCTTACATCAGTGTGGTCTCAGGTCTTACAGATGCTCAGCCAAAAGAAAACCTTTACTGTCCTTTACTCAGAGCCACATTCACTGCACCAGGAAATCCTGGCAATTATCTTTAAGGTTTTATAATACAATTATTTATATTCCTTCAGTTCAGTTCAGTTCAGTCACTCAGTCGTGTCAGACTCTTTGCAACCCCATGAATCACAGCAAATCAGGCCTCCCTGTCCATCACCAACTCCTGGAGTTCACTCAAACTCATGTCCATCAAGTCGGTGATGCCATCTGGCCATCTCATCCTCTGTCATCCCCTTCTCCTCCTGCCCCCAATCCCTCCCAGCATCAGTCTTTTCCAGTGAGTCAACTCTTCGCATGAGGTGGCCAAAGTACTGGAGTTTCAGCTTCAGCATCAGTCCTTCCAATGAACACCCAGGACTGATCTCCTTTAGGATAGACTGGTTGGATTTCCCTGCAGTCCAAGGGACTCTCAAGAGTCTTCTCCAACACCACAGTTCAAAAGCATCAATTCTTTGGCACTCAGCCTTCTTCACAGTCCAACTTTCACATCCATACATGACCAGTGGAAAAACCACAGCCTTGACTAGATGGACCTTTATTGGCAAAGTAATATCTGTGCTTTTCAATATACTATCTAGGTTGGTCATAACTTTCCTTCCAAGGAGTAAGCATCTTTTAATTTCATGGCTGCAATCATCATCTGCAGTGATTTTGGAGCCCCCACAAAATAAAACCTGACACTGTTTCCACTGTTTCTCCATCTATTTCTCATGAAGTGATGGGACCAGATGCCATGATCTTTGTTTTCTGAATGTTGAGCTTTAAGCCAACTTTTTCACTCTCCTCTTTCATTTTCATCAAGAGGCCTTTTAGTTCTTCACTTTCTGCCATAAGGGTAGTGTCATCTGCATATCTGAGGTTATTGATATTTCTCCTGGCAATCTTGATTCCAGCTTGTGCTTCTTCGAGCCCAGGGTTTCTCATAATGTACTCTGCATGTAAGTTAAATAAGCAGGATGACAATATACAGCCTTGATGTACTGCTTTTCCTATTTGGAACCAGTCTGTTGTTCCTTATAAATATATAAATAATATAATTAATGCTTATATTTTAATTAATATCATTCATATTCCTTTTATTATTTAATTCATTTATTAAAAATTAATAAACACACAACATTGTTAATTGTTTATATCTCAATACAAAATAAAAAGTTTGAAAAAAAAAATCAATAAACAGAAACCTCAATTAGGGTTGGCCCGCTGAAGGTGGGAGCCCTTTCTGACCTGAGACAGTAATGGTATTCAAAAGAAAGAAGAGTCTCTTCTTTCCTGGAAAGGACTCAGACAATGCGAAGCCATGGACTTGTGGCTACAGCCCATCTAACTTCCTTCTTTAATCTACATAAAGTGTTAGCTCAGGACGGTTGTATTTTCCTTGAATTTAAAGTTCTTTCTTCACTGCGAAAGAATCTGGAGACAAAGTAGAGAGGTTAAGAAAGCAAAGTTGAGAGTCTACTTAAGCAAGGTTATGCTCTCAGCGGGAGAGGAGAGATAGGTGAAAACCTGGTGTCCCAGGTTTCTCGGGCAAGACAATACGAGATGGATAGAAATGAAGAGGCGGAATGCTCATGAAGAAGGAGAAGTCTGGGGGTCCGATTCCTTGATTTTAATCCAGCTCTATTTTCCAAGGGGAGAAGGGATTTTTGTCCTTGCTTAGCTTCGATCAGAAGTGTTATGACGTCTGTGCCTGATGAGTACTTCTAAATCTGTCCGGCTAATCTTACTGTATTGAGGACATCATGAGCAAAAGTTACCTCTGGGCACAGGAGATTCCCACCTTTCTCCTCCTTTCTTTGTCTGCTACCCAGACACTTACCACCCAAGATCTCTGATTTCCTATCAGTCTGGAAGTTCCTGCTTTCCTCTGCCTTTGGATCCCCTGCCCCTGCCCCCATTTCTCTGCTCATATCCAGTGATCTGCCTGCTGTAATAGCTGCATACCCCAATTGCAAATCCTTGATGCTCCTGAGTGGGGAGGCATCTTTACAAAAGAAATGTGGGCAGTCGAATTGTTTTAGACACTTCCAAAGTCACTAGTTTTGTCCGGAAACCACTCCACTCTCTGGAGTCTAACGCAGAAGCCTCTCCCAGGTCTCCCAGTCTCCACCTCATCACCCCCTCCCCAGTCAGTTCTCCTCTGAAATACTTTAAAACTGGAGCATCTTCCTGACTTGTTCACAGCCCTCTGTGGTTCCCAGAATGCGGACTGTCGGCACAGCTGAGTGGTTGACTCCTCCTTAATGTTCCGTCCCTGCAGAGAGGACTCCAACCCCAAGTTTCCCTAATGCTTTGGTTCGTGTGCGCCTCCAAGGATCGGCAGGTGCCGGGCCCAAGGCCTTTAACACGCCACATTTCATCACACAGCGTGTCAGAAACGGGGCCGACACACACGCACGCCTAAAGTTCTGCACTCAGGGGACTGAACCGCGGTGCCCTGAGCAGGTGACCCTCATGGGGGCTTGAGAATCCGGGGAGGAACAGTCACCTGGGCCGGGTCCTCCCGCGCGTCGGTTGTCAGAGGACCCATTCGGTGCAGCAGGGAAAACCTGGGCCGAAATCCCGAAAGCGGTTCCGCAACACACTCACTCCTGTGCAATGTGGACGGCGACCCTCAGGATCTTTCCAATTTCTTTAAGCTCGGCTCCACCCAGGAATTTAGAGCCCCGGGTCCTGCAGACAGCAGCAAAAACGGTCAACCGACCATTAGAAAGACGCCAGAAGTCACGCCTCCTTCTATTTCACATTCCCGGAAGAGCCCCAGTTGAGTATCGGGCCGCGCACAGACTTCTGGACAATGTAGTTCCCCTGCGTCCAGGGATTGCCCTGTGGACCAGACCCCCGCCCCCCAACCCCCGTCCCTGCAGGGCCAAGTCTGCCGGAAGAACCACTTAAAAACACAGCAAAATAGACCCAGCAAAGCCTGTATGTATAATCTTTTAAAAATTCTGATCTAACTCTCATTTCTCAACATGAAATATGATACAAGATTAGAAAAAAAATGCATTCCAGTTGTCTAAAGACTGAGTAGCTAGAATCGTTTTTCTTAATGAAAATCTTGGAAGCATTTGCAAGTAAGGAAATAAGATTTTGGAATAAAAAAGGCAATTCTGTATTATTGTCTAAAAAAAAAATACATGAAACTAGATAACAGAACTCTATAGTGGATACTGTCTGCCTAAATAAACCTAAGAGGTAATAATCAACCACAACACATTTACTTGTGGTCAAAGAATTGCAGCTCGGTGCACATTAAAGTATCAGGGCTTCCCAGGTGGTGCGGTGATAAAGAATCTGCTGCCAGTGAAGGAGGTTCAAGAGACTCGGGTTCGATCCCTGGGTCAGGAAGATTCCCTGGAGGAGGAAATGGCCACCCACTCCAGTGTTCTCGTCTAGGAAATCCCATGGAAAAAGGAGCCTGGTGCGCTACAGTCCCTGGGATTCCCAAAGAGTGGAGGGGACTGAGCATGCAGGCACATTAAAGTATCAGTAGCAATAAAAGATGTTGTCTAGGGAATAAAAGGAGGTTTTAAAGACAAAAAGAGGTTCGCATTCCAAAGGATTTTAATTGGAGTTGGAGGAAAAACTAGTCTTGGAAGAAAAGGATTGAGTGCTATGGCTAGCGCTAGAGGGAGGTAACTTTTTTCAGGCAGCCGGGAAGATGGCGGACATTCAGACAGAGGGAGGTAACCTGTGTGATAAGTTACAGACATTCTTGCAGAGTCCTTGGAATATTTGCAGGTTGGTCCAGATCAAAAGTTCATGGTTTCACAAGATGGGGAGGTACAGGAGACCCACAATTAAAAGCCTCCTATGGAGAAGGAAATGGCCACCCACTCCAGTATTCTTGCGTGGAAAAGTCAGAGGAGCTTGGTGGGCTGCAGTTCACGGGGTTACATGACTAAGAACGCACGCATGAGGGTGGAGGGAGGTGGGTTGGTAGCAATAAACTGGTAGAACTAAAAAAAAAAAAAAAGCCTGCTAACTCCAGGTTAAAAACCCCTTGACATAAATGATTCCACTTTATTTCACATTTCCAAACATTACTGATTTGTCATGCCTTACAGTTTTCAAAGCAAATATAAATGTTTTCACAGTATATACACAAACTCTATGAAAATAGCAGGTTTTAAAAAACACATAAAAATTGAAACAAGAAAACACAAGATACTGAGCTATCTATAATTTTTTTAAGTTAATATATAAATAATAAGTAAATTCAACAAGTACTACAAATTGATGAGGAAAAGACTAAAAATCTTCAAAGGCAAAATTCTTGTATGCCACATGAGATCAGAATTACAAAACACATGAACATTAAAAAAAAAATCATTTTACTTTTCATTAGGAAAAGGAAAAGGCAACCAATCAGATTGATGAGACCTAAGTAAGTCTGATATTATCTAATGTCAGTAATACTAGAGAAATTAATAAATATCAGAAAACTTCATTAAGTTATCTATTAAAATTATTTTGCAAAAAGCAGTTAGTACTACATAGCTCAGGTGGTAAAGAATCTGCCTGCAATACAGGAGACCCCGGTTCAATTCCTGGGTCAGGAAGATCACCTGAAGAAGGGATAGTCTACCCACTCCAGTATGCTAGGCTTTCCTTGTGGCTCAGCTAGTAAAGAATCTACCCGCAATGCGGGAGGCTTGGGTTCGATCCCTGGGTTGGGAAGATCCCCTGGAGGAGGGAATAGCTACCCATTCCAGTATTCTGGTCTGGAGAATTTCAGGGTCTCATAGTCCATGGGGTCTCAAAGAGTCAGACGCGACTTTCACTTTCACTACACTGTTACTTTAAACCTTTGTTCCTTTGTGCAAAAACTTCTATTGATATATGCACTGCATAAACCAGTGTATCAATCAGAAAACATGTCAGATATTTCTAAGTAGCATTGCTATATCTGTCAAAAGCATGAAAAAAGAAGCAAAGAAGGAAAAATTTCAAGAATTGAATGTAAAACTTAAGTTTGAAAATTCAGACCATATCAGCTCAGTTCAGTCGCTCAGTCTGTCTGACTCCTTGTGACCCCATGAATTGCAGGCCTCCCTGTCCATCACCAACTCCCGGAGTTCACTCAGACTCACGTCCATCGAGTCAGTGATGCCATCCAGCCATCTCATCCTCTGTCATCCCCTTCTCCTCCTGTCCCCAATCCCTCCCAGCATCACAGTCTTTTCCAATGGGTCAACTCTTTGCATGAGGTGGCCAAAGTACTGGAGTTTCAGCGTTAGCATCATTCTTTCCAAAGAACACCCAGGGCTGATCTCCTTTAAAATGGACTGGTTGGATCTCCTTGCAGTCCAAGGGACTCTCAAGAGTCTTCTCCAACACCACAGTTCAAAAGCATCAGTTCTTCTGTTCTCAGCCTTCTTCACAGTCCAACTCTCACATCCATACATGACCACTGGAAAAACCATAGTCTTGACTAGACGGACCTTTATTGGCAAAGTAATGTCTCTGCTTTTGAATATGCTATCTAGGTTGGTCATAACTTTCCTTCCAAGAAGTAAGCGTCTTTTAATTTCATGGCTGCAATCACCATCAGACCATATAAATCTATACAAATAGATTCCTTGCGGGGGAAAGGAAATGTGCAGAATAAAATGGTTAATATCTTTGTACCACAGCTAAGTGCACAAAATATGATATTGACATGAAAATGGGACAAACCAGCCAGCATGAAGGAAACCCCAATGGACTTAACTTTGGGAAATTTTGAGTGTCTAAACAAATGACAGTGCTGGACTTTAACCTGCTTAATAATGACTTAAATATTTAAAAATCCACTAATATTGATACAAATTAATGGAGAACTCACTTGGGAAGCTGAATTTCAAAGTAGAATGCCAACGAATACGGAAAATTGAAGGAAGACTTCCCTAGTAATCCAGTGGCTGATACTCTGCACTTCCAGTGCAGGGTGCCTGTGTTCAATCCCTGGTCAAAAAGCTAGATTTCATATGCTGCATGCCACAACTAAGACCCAGTGCAGTCACATAAATAAATAAGAAAATTGATGGAATCTGAAAATCATCAGTGGTGGCTAAAACTAAGGGATGAAATATTGATATGGATCAGTATATTTACACAGCTTCAAAATACCTTCTGAATATTTATTGGAAAGGAAAATAGTAATTCTAAAATCAAGAACACAAACATAAATAAGTGCCTAAAATGAATATAAACATTCAGAAGCATGGACATCACATGCCTCCTGATAAGAAATACTGTGAAATATAAAATATCACTCCTGTAGTTTCTCTGTAAAATAATACAGAGGGGAAATACAATCATTAGGGAACATCAGAAAAGTAAAAGGAAATTTTACAAAATAAATGACCTATATTTCTCCAGATAATCGAGTCTAAGGAACTCAATGAAACACTGATGAACTGCTTCATTAAAGGAGTGCAGAGGGTATTGATAACTAAATGTAACATGCAATTTTGAATTTGGTCACAGATCAGCAAAAATGCCAAGGGACAATATTGGGATGAATGATAACATTTGAATATGGACTATGGATTAAATAATAGCATTGGAAGTCCCTGGTGGTCCAGTGGTTAGAACTCTGTGACTCCACTGCAGGGGCACAGGTCTGAGCCCTGGTTGGGTAACTAGGATCTTACAAGCCATTTACATAGCCAAAATTAAAAAAAAAAAAAATTAGTATGTGGAAACAATGATCAAGAAAAAGGTGCAAAACAGACAATTGTTTAACCTGGGTAAAATTTATGCAAGAATGTCTTTTGCTATTCTTGCAACTTTTCTGTAAGTTTGAAGCTATATGAAAAATTTAAAAACACAAAAATATCATATAATCAATTCAAAAGATGCATAAAGTACAACTTGATGCTAATTCACACATTTTTTTTAAAGCAAAGTATAGACTGGGTTTCCTTAAACATCTAATCTATAAAAAAATTCTACAACATATACCATATATATGATGTTATATTTCTCTTAAGATCAGGGACTAAAGAAATATAATTGGTATCTTCTCTGTCCTTCAGCAGTACTCCATGGGAACTCCTTAATTCTATATGAGAAAAAAAAAATATATATATATACACACACACACATATTTGCATTAGAAAGGAAGACATAAACTGTCTTCTCTCACCTTGAAATATGTGCTAGAATGTAGAACGTTACCATCCATCTTAGTGCTAATGTGAAGAGTCTACTGAAGTTAGAAGCTGTCTGCCCCCTGCAGTAGAAGTGCAGAACCTTAACCACTGGGCTGCCAAGGAAGTCCTTGTATGGCTCATTTTTAAAGTTAGTACTGATTAAAAAAACTTCAGGACAAATTTTAAGCACTCACATCCAATGCCAGAGCAAAGAAGTCAGTCCATGGTTGCAACTGTGAAACCAACATAAACATACCTACATGTTCACATCTGGACTCACCTAACATCCCTGGCACTGTATTCTATTAAAAAAACAAAACAAAACTTCACACAAACAAGACTGGACAAGGAGACTCCTTCCCCTTTATAGTCATCTTAACTCAGACGTGTTTTATTTTACTGAATGGCTCAGATAGTATAGAATCTGCCTGCAGTGCAGGAGACCTGGATTTGATCCCTGGGTCAGGCAGATTCCCCTGGAGAAGGGAATGGCTACCCACTCTAGTGTTCTTGCGTGGAGAATCCCATGGCAGAGGATGACTCCATGGGGTCGCAGAGAGTCAGACATGACTGAGACTAACTCTTTCACTCTTTTCCTAGAAAGCTGCAGAGAGGGGTCTTGGAAATGTCCGGTCCTCTCCCCAGGATGAGAGAGCTAGTACTCACCTCAGAAGGCCACATGTGTACAGGGCTATCACCTTGCTGTCAAGAGACAATAAAGAAAACAAAACACGCCGACAAACCACATTCAATACATCAGCCAGTGTGGCCCTTCAAGGATGTTGCAGATGAAGCCATTTCTGCTTCAAACCCTGCAATGTCTTCCTACTTCATTTAGAATCAAAGCCAAGACCCTCATAGTGTTATGCAGTGTTTGCCTGCAAACAGAACCCCAATCCTCTCTGAAATAATCTCCTGTTATTCCCTCTTTATCACTGATTCAGCTCTATGACCTCCTTGATATGCCTCAAACATTCCAGGATATATTCCAGCCATAAAGCCCTTGAACTGGACATTCCCTCTATGTGGAGAAAATTTCTCCTGATACCCACAGAGCCTGTGCCTTCTCTTCCAAGTCTTTGTATAAAGGCCACCTTCTTGAAGATGTCCCAACTTTATCTGATACACTTATGACCTGTCCTTATCCCCTCATAGCTTGGTGTGTATGATTCAACTTACCCTGCTCCAGTTTTTCCTTCAGTAATACTTACGATCATCTAGGTTTTTATACAGTTTATTTATCATGCTGTTTATGTTAACTCTGCAGGGCAAGATTTTTTTTTCCAACTTTTTTTTGTTCAATGATGCCTTTCAAGTGCCCAGAACAATGATTCAGGCATCTAAGTGAAAAATGAATGATTAAAAAAAACCCACCTAAGAATGGAATCAAGAAAGAGTGATGTGGTAAGAAGTGGGAGAGAGGTTCAAGAGGAAGGGACATATGTATACCTATGGCTAATTCATGTTGATGTATGGCAGAAACAAACACAATATTGTAAAGCAATTATCCTCCAATTAAAAATAAATAAATACTTTTTTTTAAAAAAAAAAAAGTTGGGGGAGGGAAGATAAATTGGGAGATTAGGATTAAGATACACAAACTACTATATATAAAATAGATCACCAAGAACAACCTATTGTATGGCACAAGGAGCTGTACTCATTATTTTGTAATAACCTGCAAGGAAAAATAATCTGAAAAAGAATGAACGTATGTATGTGAATAAGTAAATCACTTTGCTGTACATCTGAAACACAACATTGAAAATCAACTATATTCCAATAAAAATAAAGCCCCTAAGTGATGTGGATCGATTTATCTTCCACATTGCTAAATATCTTTAAAAAGACCCTGGTGAAGACTGAAAATGCAGTCTATTAATGGCCTTGAGTAATTGATTTGCATGCAACTTCTTTTCACTGAGGTTTGATGAATTTTGGAGTGAATTTTCCTAAATATACTAACTGTTGCTATTTTTGCAAAATGTGTGCATATGTTAATACATGTACCTCTTTTTAAACTTAAAAGCATAAGAAGAGTGAGAGTATTGGACATTTAGAACCAGACAAACAAGTTTACTTATTAAAAAAAAAATTCAACAGCCTTTAGGGTGCAGATTTAATGTGGAGATGCTTATGTGGACCATTCTTTCCTAAAATATAAAATATAAACACTGACATCACCAGATGGTCAACACTAAAATAAGATTGATTATATTCTTCACAGCCAAAGATGGAGAAGCTCTATATGGTCAGCAAAAACAAGACTGGGAGCTGACTGTGGCTCAGATAATGAACACCTTATTGCCAAATTCAGACTTAAATTGAAGAAAGGAGGGAAAACTACGAGATCATTCAGGTGTGACCTAAATCAAATCCCTTATGATTATACAGTGGAAGTGAGAAATAGATTTAAGGGACTAGATCTGATAGATAAGAGTGCCTGATGAACTATGGATGGAGGTTTGCGACATTGTACAGGAGACAGGGATCAAGACCATCCCCATGGAAAAGAAATGCAAAAAAGTAAAATGGCTGTGTGAGGAGGCCTTACAAATAGCTGTGAAAAGAAGAGAGGCGAAAAGCAAAGGAGAAAAGGAAAGATATAAGCATCTGAATGCAGAGTTCCAAAGAATAGCAAGAAGAGATAAGAAAGCCTTCTTCAGCAATCAATGCAAAGAAATAGAGGAAAAGAACAGAATGGGAAAGACTAGAGATCTCTTCAAGAAAATTAGAGATACCAAGGGAACATTTCATGCAAAGATGGGCTCGATAAAGGACAGAAATGGTCTGGACCTAACAGAAGCAGAAGATATTAAGAAGAGGTGGCAAGAATACACGGAAGAACTGTACAAAAAAGATCTTCATGACCCAGATAATCATGATGATGTGATGACTAATCTAGAGCCAGACATCTTGGAATGTGAAGTCAAGTGGGCCTTAGAAAGCATCACTACGAACAAAGCTAGTGGAGGTGATGGAATTCCAGTTGAGCTGTTTCAAATCCTGAAAGATGATGCTGTGAAAGTGCTGCACTCAATATGCCAGCAAATTTGGAAAACTCAGCAGTGGCCACAGGACTGGAAAAGGTCAGTTTTCATTCCAATTCCAAAGAAAGGCAATGCCAAAGAATGCTCAAACTACCGCACAATTGCACTCATCTCACATGCTAGTAAAGTAATGCTCAAAATTCTCCAAGCCAGACTTCAGCAATATGTGAACCGTGAACTCCCTGATGTTCAAGCTGGTTTTAGAAAAGGCAGAGGAACCAGAGATCAAATTGCCAACATCCGCTGGATCATGGAAAAAGCAAGAGAGTTCCAGAAAAACATCTATTTCTGCTTTATTGACTATGCCAAAGCCTTTGACTGTGTGGATCACAATAAACTGTGGAAAATTCTGAAAGAGATGGGAATACCAGACCACCTGACCTGCCTCTTGAGAAATCTGTATGCAGGTCAGGAAGCAACAGTTAGAACTGGACATGGAACAACAGACTGGTTCCAAATAGGAAAAGGAGTACGTCAAGGCTGTATATTGTCACCCTGCTTATTTAACTTCTATGCAGAGTACATCATGAGAAACGCTGGACTGGAAGAAACACAAGCTGGAATCAAGATTGCCGGGAGAAATATCAATAACCTCAGATATGCAGATGACACCACCCTTATGGCAGAAAGTGAAGAGGAACTAAAAAGCCTCTTGATGAAAGTGAAAGAGGAGAGTGAAAAAGTTGGCTTAAAGCTCAACATTCAGAAAACAAAGATCATGGCATCTGGTCCCATCAATTCATGGCAAATAGATGGAGAAACACTGGAAACTGTCTTATTTTGGGGGGCTCCAACATCACTGCAGATGGTGACTGCAGCCATGAAATTAAAAGACTCTTACTCCTTGGAAGGGAAATTATGACCAACCTAGATAGCATATTCAAAAGTAAAGACATTACTTTGCCAACAAAGGTCCATCTAGTCAAGGCTATGGTTTTTCCAGTGGTCATGTATGGATGTGAGAGTTGGACTGTGAAGAAAGCTGAGCACTG
Source organism: Aepyceros melampus (assembly GCA_006408695.1). NCBI lineage: Eukaryota > Metazoa > Chordata > Mammalia > Artiodactyla > Bovidae > Aepyceros > Aepyceros melampus. Next base: position 389,610 of record SJXQ01002331.1, read on the forward strand.
AAGAATTGATGCTTTTGAACTATGGTGTTGGAGAAGACTCTTAAGAGTCCCTTGGACTGCAAGCAGATCCAACCAGTCCATTCTAAAGGAGATTGGTCCTTGGTGTTCTTTGGAAGGAATGATGCTAATGCTGAAATTCCAGTACTTTGGCCACCTGATGCAAAGAATTGTCTCATTGGAAATGACTCCAATGTGGGGAGGGATGGGGGCAGGAGGAGAAGGGGATGACAGAGGATGAGATGGCTGGATGGCATTGCTGACTCGATGGATGTGAGTTTGAGTGAACACCTGGAGTTGGTGATGGACAGGGAGGTCTGACATGCTGCAATTTATGGGGTGGCAAAGAGTTGGACACAACTGAGCAACTGCATTGAACTGAATGATATTTTTAGTATTCCAATTTCTTACTAGTTCAAGTAGCTCATGACTCAAGCCTTCATATTTCTCACAAATAATTAAGTGCCTAATGACTGGGGACAGCAGTGAACATATAAAAAGAAAGGGCTGCAACCTTTTTCTCTCTCAAATACTGCCCCTCAAAAATAGAACTGATCCAAAACAGCAGCAGCGTTGGCATGAAAGTCTGAAAGAGCTTGCAAAAGCACTTGTGTTGTTTGGTTATGCTTCCCTAGTGGCTCAGATGGGCAAGAATATGCTTGCAATGCAGGAGATCTGGGTTCAATCCCTGGGTCAAGAAGAGCCCCTGGAGAAGGGAATGGCTACCTACTCCAGTATTCTTGTCTGGAGAATTCTATGGACAGGGAAGCCTGGCGGGCTAAGGTCCAGGAGGTCACAAAGAGTCTGACATGACTAAGTGATGAACACTTTCACTTTTCGTGTTTCTAGTCTTCCTCTGCATCCCCTCCACCTCCTTGCTATTTTTCTTTTTGGCCACACTGTGGGGCTTGCAGGATCTTAGTTCCCTGCCCAGGGATTGAATCCAGGCCTGAGCAGTCACAGCACAGAATCCTAACCCCTGGACCACATGAGAGTTCCCTTGTTATTTTCCTTTACAACATAATGCTGAGATGGCCTCTTAAGTGCAAATCCAAGGGAGCCCTGGGGCCGGAGGTTGCTGTAAGTGAAAATACCGCTGAGTTTGTCCCCTCTATGCTTCCTCACAGGAAAAGCCTGAGCTCCGTGAGGTTCTGATGTGGCTCTAGCGTCACAAGTGGTGGATGTCCTGACACAGAACTTTTCTCAAGGCAATAATTACGTGGTTCCTCTTCACTACACCATCTCAGGTGGCAGGAAGACCTTTCTCTTTTAGCTCAGGTTATCTGCAGGCTCTCTCTTCCCAGTGTGTGCTCTGAAGTTGACAGAGCTGGACCCACGGGTGACAAGCCTTCTTGCTGAGTTTCTTTACAGCCTGAATCCTCCCATGATGGAGGGCTGAAGGCTTCGGATATTTACTGAATTCTCTCCCATGTGACCGCCTGTGGGTTTGAAGAGGGGACCAAAAAAGCCTTCTCCAGCGTTCTTTGCTGGGAAGAACTTTTCCCCTCCAGCCTGGATCTCCTCCTTAAAGACCAAGGGCAAGCAGCGGGTGCAGGCCACCTTCTCAAGTGTGAACCCGCTGGTGCTGCAGGAGGTGTGACCTGCGCTTGAAGGCCTTGCCGCACTGGGAGCACTTGAACGGCGTCTCCGCGGTATGGATGACCGAGTGCTGCAGGAGGTAGGTGCTCCGGTGGAAGGCCTTCCCGCACTGGCTACAGCTGTAGGGCTTCTCGCCGGTGTGGACCCGCTGGTGCTGCAGCAGCTCCGAGCTGCAGCGGAAGGCCTTGGTGCACTCCGCGCACTCGTAGGGCTTCTCCCCGGTGTGGATGACATAGTGCTGGATGAGGTGCGCTCGGTTGCTGAACGACTTCTCACACTCTTTGCATACGAAGGGTTTTTCGCTGGAGTGGGTCCGATGGTGGCGGATGAAGGTGGAGCGGTGGGTGAAGGCCTTGCGACACTGGCTGCACTCTAGGGTTTCTCCCCGGTGTGCACTGGCTGGTGCTGCAGGAGGTAGGACCTGCGCTTGAAGGCCTTGCCACACTCGGCGCACTTGTACGGCTTCTCCCCAGTGTGGATGAGGTAGTGGCGGATCAGCGTGGAGCTCTGGCTGAAGGCTTTCCCACACGCATTGCACTCATAGGGCTTCATGCCCGTGTGAATCCGCTGGTGGCGCACGAGGTACCATTTCCTGTTGAAAGCCTTCCCGCACTGCTTGCACTTGTAGAGGTGATGAATGGGGGAGCCTTTTCCAGGTCGCTGTGGGTCACGTTCGTGGAGAACATCCTCCTGAGAGACTCTCTTCTGGAACGCTCCTGAGTGCAGACCATCACCTGCCCCTAAACCATCATTCTCAAGGCTCATCTTCCCCGGATGGGCCTCCTTGCCAGCGTCTATCTCTGGCCTCTCTGGAACTCTCCACATTTCCAAGAGCCCTTGTGGAGCCCCGGCTCGCCCCAACCTGGAGTCCCAGGAAGATCCCAGAGTCAGGCTTCCCTGGAGCAAGGCTTCCTCAGATAAAACTGGCTGAGAATTGCTTGACTCTGTGGTCTGACATTTTGGTCTGTCACCTGGAAAGAAGCCGATACATGAAGGGGGATTTTTAGTGATGCAACAGGGAAGGAACTAAAGCAACACTTCAGTGGACAAACGAGGATGAGAGTAGCACCTCTGCCACCTGCTGTAGCTTTACACCAACATAACCTAGATTTTATGATCCTTGTACCCTGACAGCGACTGAGTGACTGAACTGAACTGAACTGAACTGAACCCTGACAGCATGAAAGGGGTGAGCCGAGGGCAAGCTGGGCCAAGAGACAGAGCACCTGGAGCAAGGGAGGGAGGAGTTTCAATAACACTGTCTGGAGAGCATTTGCCACGAGGATTGATACCTTGATTCTATGAGAGTGCAGGAATATGCCACCTTGCGACAATGGGAAGAAATAGCCCATCTTCCCTGAGATGTGTTGTGTGTGCATGTGCGTGCGCGTGTGTTGTGTGCTTGTTCACGGCTGACTCTTTATGACCCCCATGGACTGTAGCCCACCAAGCTCCTCTGTCCATGGGATTTCCCAGGCAAGAATACTGAAGTGAGTTGCCATTTCCTTCTCCAGGGGATCTTCCTGACTCAGGGATCGAACCTACATCTCCTGTGTCTTCTATATTGGCAGGTAGATTCTTTACCACTGTGCCACCTGGGAAGGCCATAAGCTGGGTCCTAATGCAGACACTGGAGTTGCCAGAAAGAAGGATGGGGTATGGGTTGAAATAGAAGAGTAAGTGTGAGTAGATTCACCCCTAGAGACTGCTTAAGAATTATAAGAAAATGGAATGTTACTCAGCCATAAAAAAAAGAATAAAAGCGTTTACAGCAACATGGATGAACCTAGAGACAATCATACTAAGTAAGTTGGACAGCGAAAGATAAATATCATATCACTTATATGTGAAACCTAAAAAAACCCAAAAAGATACAAATTCAATTTACTTACAAAACAGAAACAGACCCACAGACAGAAAACAAATTTACGGTTACCAAAGGGGAAAGGGTGAGGAGGGAAAGATAAATAGGAGTTTTGGATTACTTGATATACACTATTATATATGAAATTGATAAACGACAAAGACCTCCTGTATAACACAGGGATTATACTCAATATCTTGCAATAACCAATACAGGAAAAGAATCTGAAAAAGAATATATACATGTGTGTACAACTGAATCACTTTGCTGTACATCTGAAACACAAAAATATAAATCAACTCTACTCCAATTTTTAAAAAAAGGTGCCTAGAAGATGACCTGGGAGGTAATAAGTGTTATCTAAGTAGCTGATGCTTCCCTGGTGGCTCATTGGTAAAGAATCCATCTGCCAATGCAAGAGAAATGGGTTTGATCCCTGGGTCAGGAAGATCCCCTGGAGAAGGAAATGGAAATCCACTCCAGTATTCTTGCCTGGAGAATCCCATGGACAGAGGAGCCCAGTGGGCTATAGTCCATGGGGTTACAAAGAGTCGACATGACTTACTGAGTTAACAAAAACTAAAACAAGTGGTTGATACACTGAAAATAGTGCCTAAAAGAGACAGAATTCCCTGGCAGTCCAGGGATTACGACTCCACATCCTCACTGCTGAGGACTGGGTTCAATCTCTGGAGATCCCGCAAGCCTTTGTGATGTGGCCAAAAAGGAAAAAAAGAGTTAGAAAAAGAAAACAGCAGGAGAAGCCTGGTGAAGGCAATACTACAAGGGTGGTTATAGGAAGGAGACAGTGAAAATCTCTGAAGAGAAGGGGCAGAGGACACACCAGGCCAAATGGCAGGAAGCACAATTTTCCGCTGCTGAGGGGCATAATGTGGTGTCAGCAGGAAGGGCTCTGGAGTCAGAATGCCTCAGTTCCAGGCGTGGTTTGTGGGATCTTAGTTCCCTGACCAGGGATCAAACCCTCACCCCTGCAGTGGAGGCACGCAGCTCTCACCAGTGGCCCGCCAGGGAAGTCCCTTCTCTCTTCTCTAAGTCATAATTTTCTCACCTGAGAGACAAGAAGACTGTTTCTCCAGCTGTCATGAGGGTTAAATGAGAAAATGCCTGCAAAGCTCTTGGCACAGTTCTTGGCACCGTGGGAGCATTTATAGGGGTTAATTTTGTACATAAGTTGGCTTGGTGGTTGTGCCGAGCTCTTTGTCCTATTAGCATTTGGCATGCTGCTGTAAAGGTACCTTTTAGGTACTACTGACAGTGAAATTCTCAGACTTTGAGAAAAGCAGGTTCCCCTTCACATGTTGGGCCAAATCCAATCAATTAGTAGCCTTAAAAGCAAAGACAGGGGTGGGAGGTGGGAGGGAAGGCCAAGAGGGAGGAGAGGTATGTATGCCAATGGCTGATACGTGTTAATGTGTGGCGGAAACCACTACAACATTGTAAAGCAGTTATCCTCCAATTAAAAACACATAAATTTAAAAAAGAGAGAGAGAAAAGACTGAGATGGCCTAGGAGGGAAGGAATTCTGCCTCCAGACTCAAAGCTGCAAGCATCTACCTCCCAGCTTACTGGCCTGCCCTGCAGATTTCAAAATCTCTTAGCTCTCACAATCATATGAAGCCAGATCAATAGAATAGATCTCAATGGACACATATCTCTTTCGGCTCTGATTATCTGAAGCAGTCTACTGTCCGTATCCTCATTGCTTTAGGGGGCACTTAGGATAACAGCAACTCCACCATCCAGAACAAGCCATCTTGCTCTACATGCCAAAGAAAGAGGCCTCAGAAGAAACCAACCTTGGTGATGCCCAGCCTTGAGAACTGAAACTGCTGTTCAAGGCACCCACTCCTATCCTCACAAAGAAACAAAGAAAATCTATCCACAATGACAGAGTGTCAACAGTGGGGATCACTATAGGAGCAGCTACTGACAAGGATGGGGCACCAGAACCTGCCAGTCTTGGAAATATTCTAAATTTTAGGTAAGGTAAAGGATACTTCAGTTTATATGTATATTAAAAAGTAAAGCTGAAAAAAAAAAGCGAAGCTGAAATCCTACTCCTGGGCATATATCCAGACAAAACTCTAATTTGAAAAGACATAATAGAGTCAGTTTCTAGGTTGATAAGAACTCTGGGGTGGCTGAGGAGGAGATAGGGGGTGTGGAGTTCTCAAGGAGGAGAAAAGGACAAACTTTTCTTTTCTACATTCCTTAGTCTTAGTCACATAAAACGTTTTTTTCTTTAACACAACTAAACAACTCAGCTTCAACTCTGTACTAAGGATTGTATAACAACAATGTATTCTGCTTGAGGACAGTTTCTCCTTCTTGAAAACCTTCTGACTAATCCTGTTATCTTAAAATGTATATCATGGGTTATGGCAGAAAGTGAAGAGAAACTAAAAAGCCTCTTGATGAAAGTAAAAGAGGAGAGTGAAAAATTTGGCTTAAATATCAACATTCAGAAAATGAAGATCATGGCATCTGGTCCCATCACTTCATGGGAAATAGATGGAGAAACAGTGGAAACAGTGTCAGACTTTATTTTGGGGGGCTCCAAAATCACTGCAGATGGTGACTGCAGCCATGAAATTAAAAGACACTTACTTCTTGGAAGAAAAGTTATGAGCAACCTAGATAGCATATTGAAAAGTAGAGACATGACTTTGCCAACAAAGGTCCGTCTAGTCAAGGCTATGGTTTTTCCAGTGGTCATGTATGGATGTGAGAGTTGGACTGTGAAGAAGGCTGAGTGCTGAAGAATTGATGCTTTTGAACTGTGGTGTTGGAGAAGACTCTTGCGAGTCCCTTGGATTGCAAGGAGATCCAACTAGTCCATTCTAAAGATCAGCCCTGGGTATTCTTTGGAAGGAATGATGCTAAAGCTGAAACTCCAGTACTTTTGCCACCTCATGTGAAGAGTTGACTCATTGGAAAAGACTGTGATGCTGGGAGGGATTGGGGGCAGGAGGAGAAGGGGACGGCAGAGAATGAGATGGCTGGATGGCATCACCGACTCAATGGACATGAATTTGAGTGAACTCCGGGAGTTGGTGATGGACAGGGAGGCCTGGCGTGCTGCGATTCATGGGGTTGCAAAGAGTCGGACATGACTGAGTGACTGAACTGAAGATCTTTCTATTGTTAGTTCTAATCCTGTCATCTTAAAATGCAAGTTGTGGGAGCAGGTCTAGTAATATCTTTACAACCTTGAGACATTCTTTTGCAGGTCTTTTTCTTCTCTTGTATTTCTTACTATATAAGTCCCTTTAATATTTGTTGTAAAGCTGGTTTGGTGGCACTGAATTCTAACTTTTGCTTGTCTGAAAAGCTTTTGATTTCTCCACCAATGAGATGAGACATTGTTTTGACTCACTGTAATAACCAACTAAAAAGTATATAGCTCTTTTGCTAAGAGGGGCACTCACTGTCCCACTTCTGATGTCTCTATGTCAGAAGCTTTCTCTGTCTGTTTTTCATTCTAATAAAACTCTGCTACACAAAAGCTTTTGAGTGATCAAGCCTGGTCCCTGGTCCTGAAGCTAAATCTTTGGAGATCATGAATCTGACAGCGTTCACCATAGGCTGTCAGACACACGCACCTCTGTGTTCATAGCAGCACTATTCATAACAGCTAAGACACGGAAGCAACCTAAATGTCCATTGACTGATGAATGGATAAAGATGTGGTGCTTATACACAGCGGAATATTACTCAGCCATAAGAAAGGATGAAATTATGCCATTTGCAGCAACACAGATATTATGCTTTAGTGAAATAGTCAGACAGAGAAAAACAAATGCCATATGGTATCACTTATACGTGAAATCTAACCATACGACACAAAAGAACTTGTCTGTGAAACAGAAACAGATTCACAGATGTGGAGAACAGACTTGTTGTTGCCAAGTGGGGTAGTGATGAGGCGGAAGGACTGGGAGCTTAGGATCGGCAGATGCAAGCTATTACATACAGGATGGATAAGCAACAAGCCCTACTTGTAGCACTGGGAACTATATCGGATGTTCTGGGATAAACCATAGTGGAAAAGAATATAAAGAAAGAATATATAGATGTGTATAACTGAGTCGCTTTGCTGTACAGCATCACTAGCACAACACTGGAAATGAACTGTACTTCAATTTAACAGAGAAAATTTAAAAGAAAAACACAAGGAGGAGGAGGTGTCTGGGTCTCTAAACAATGGTGTGGTCCCGAGCTGGCCAGCTGATGCACACTAAACCTCGATGCAAGAGAAACCTCTAGACCCCACGAAGGGCTTCACATGGCACCTCAGAGGTGCCGGTCCCCACACGTGCTGAAGGCTGCCATGAGCCCAACTGGGCAGCAGCTCCCAGTTCCTACCTGGGCCAGTGCTATGCGGGAGGCCTCTGGTTCCTGTCCATAGCTTCTGCCCGTGCTCCAGCAGGTGGATCAGCTCTGGTTTGGGAATTGGATGCCCTGTGGATGGAGCAAGAAACAGGATACAGGTGTTTGATGAGAAGAATGAAACCCTCCACCCTGTCTAGGACTCTGTGACAGGAAGAGGAAGACCATGAATGTAGCTGCTCCCCAGGTAAATAAAGTATTGATTTGTTACCTGGAACCAAGGGCGCACACACCACTCCAGGGCTTCAACTGCCGTAGAGGGTAGGGTCGTCTATCTGCACAATACCTGTGCCCTTGAACATCATCACTGGAAGCCAGGCCCGTGCAGGGGCACAGGACAGGACCCTGGGAAGCGGACACTCCTTCCGGAATGTCTTTGATGATTCCTCTAAGTCACCTTGTGCTTCAGAACACCCAAGGATGCCTAAGCCCAACCTCAAACCAAAAGAAACAAAATTGCTCAGGGTCACATCGAGGCATCAATAGTTCTCAAGTCCCTGGTGGCACTGATGTCAAATGCTATGGAGGGCCTGCCTGACTCACCTTCTTTTCGGAGAACAGCCCTGCTAACTGGTTGCGGGGACGTGTGACCCCACCAGGTTGGGGCAATCAGCTTCCCGGCAGAGGAGTCAAGAACAGGGACCTCAGACTGATGCCTGAGGGTACTGGGTGCCAGGATGAGGGCTGGTGTTCAGAGGGACACTGCTTCTATCCCAGACACAGACTAGGCAGGAGGAGGAGGGACCAGCAAACTGCAGGGTCTGTGGGGAGCAGGAAAGGTGACTCCTGTGACCTTCTGATCAGCCAGAAACCAGGAGGAGGCTGGGGTCCCCACAGGTCTAAGAGCTGAGCACATACCCAGGGAGACCAGGAGCCCACAGGTCTCCAGCATCACCTCCCGGAACAGAGTCCTCTGGTCCAGGTCAAGTTGTCCCCACTCCTCCCGGGTAAAGGTCACGGCCACATCCTTGAGGGTCACAACCACCTGGAGAGCCAAACACAGCAACATTGGTGATGTGCACTTGGGTGGGATCAAGCCTGTCACTGTGTCGCTGGTGACGGTGCAGAGACCCAGGCCTGAATCATGAGATCTGCTGACGGCCAAGTCCTGTGCTGGGTTCAAGGGGGAAGCAGATGCAGCCTTGGGACATAAAGCAGTTGTGGCTGAGAGGAGAGCTTCAGGTGAAGGAGGCCATGGGAGATGACACAGACAGTGGTGTTCCACGAGGTCTGGGGGCAGAGGTAAGTGCTCTGGGAAAAATACTCAAGATGTAATTCCAACAATGGCCACAGCAGCGACAGCACCTGAACTGCCCTCACCCTGTCTAGGCATCTGCCCAGGCAGAGGGCTTCACATGCTGACGTTCAAGTGACTGCAGATCCCTTGCCAGAGATCTGGGGTTCAAATGAAGAGTCTGAAGTCTGACACTTGCTACAGTGTGACCGCAGGCACAACATCTCATCATTTCTCCAAGCATCAGTGTCACCATTAATACTATGCTCATTCCCAATGTGCCGTGATTCTGAGAACTAAAGAGAAAATAACAGATGCGGGAGGACAGCACAGTGAAGTGCTCCATGTCTTTTGTGACTTTTACTAATTCCCCAACAGCCCTTGAGGGAAAAGTCATCATCACCTCCTTGTCTCAGCCAGAGCTCTAGGTCCAGGGAGCCCTAGAAAGTCATGCATAACCTCAGATTTAAGTTACAAAAGTAGGGAAATGCCCTGGTTTCCCAGTGGTTAGGACTCCACGCTTTCACTGACAAAGCCCAGGGTTCAATTGTTGGTTGTGGAAGTAGGATCCCACAAGCCATGTTGCATGGTAAAAAAAAAAAAAAAAAAAAAGGAACAGAACTGGGAACTGAATATCCATCCAGCAAAAGACAGCAGAGAGTTACCAGAAGATGCGCAGGTGGGAGCCAGGGGTACCTCGGCCAGAAGGAAAATGGCCAGGAAAAGACTATCCTAAGAGGAGACACTGAGGCACAGGGATGGGGAGAGAGACAGCCTTGCAGAGATCCAGGATCAGGGCCCCAGACAAAGGGAAATGCAAGGGCCAAAGCTGCACACTGGGCAGAAATGAGTGCAGCAAGGGAAGAATGGAAGGGGGAGAAGCATGGAGGAACTCACAGGGCAGATCCAGGACAGCCCTGCGGGTCACCGTGCAGGAGACTGTCTTTACTGTAGGTGTGATGAGAGCACCTGAGTGGGAGGCTCATTCATTCCACCATTTTCTGAGCACCTTTTATAAGCCTGGGCCATTCAAGGTCTTGGCAGAGAGCACTACAGGTGCTCAAGTTCTGGGGCTGGAAACAGATGTTAAATGAACTAAATGGACACAACAATGTCAGAAGGACCAAAAGCTTCCAAACTCAAGAAAAATGAGCCAGAAGGCTGAGGAGGTGACTGTCTGCTTGTGACTGGGCATCAGAACAGCCTCTCTCAGAACAGCCAAGGGAATGAGTCTGAAATAAAGAAAAGAAGGGCACGAAGTGGATGGGGAAATCAACAAATAGGACAAGTCCTGACAGTGATCAGGACTGTGATGAGGGCACTCAGGGCAACAGCTACGCAGTTACCCAGGACCTCTTGTGCTTTCATGTCCAAAGGACCCCCATTCCTGTACACCATCATACTTTACCATCTGAACGGACTCACTCTGGCTGTAAACCAACCAAAACCCAACTGCCACTTCTGAAATGTATGTGTACTATGTCAGGCTTAGAACGTCTCTGTGAGACCCTGTGGACTGTAGCCTGCCAGGCTCTTCAGTCCATCGGATTCTCTAGGCCAGAATACTGCAGTGGGTTGCCATGCCCTCTTCCAAGGGATCTTCTCGACCTGGGGACTGAACCTACACCCCTTACATCTCCTGCACTAGCAGGCAGGTTCTAGAGCCACCCGGGAAAGTTAAAGGTAAATTGGCCTTTTGGGCTCCCAGCTGGTCCTGAAACCTTTTCTGTCCTAGCAGAGCAGCAATCTCCAAACTGCTGCAGGCTACTCCTGCCTCTTCCCTACTCCAGCCCTTATCTTTATAGAGGATACAGGAAAGGGAAGCCAAGGATCAGATTCCCCCAGGGATGAGCCTCTGCCATCAACATGGGCTCAGGAGGCATCTCCATGCAAAGAGAGCCAGAGTAATGCTCCCTGGACCATACTGGACACTAGGTAATCCATGTCATCCATGTGCCTTTTCTAGTTCCCTCAACCCAGGTGGAGGAACTGTAATATAAAAGCCGAGCACAGGAACTATCCTGGCGGGCCAGCGGTGACTAATCCCCTATTCAGGGGACACCAGTTTGATCCCTGCTCGAGGAACTAGGATCTCACTTGCCTCACAACTCAGCCAAAAAAAAAAGTCAAGGGCAGTACTGAAAGTTACTCAAGGTCCTAGACTCGGGAAGGGGCGCGGCCTCAACACGCAGAAAGGTCTCGGGACTGTGCGGCCTGCGCTCCACCCTGCGGGTCCTTTCACGCACTGGTGTGGGCTTGCGGGGAGGAACTCTAGAAGGCACGTCTCTCCCTTTTACACGGCGTCCCAGTGACTGACAGAAATAGGCTCCACCGTACGGAGCCCCTAACCTGGGCTCCCACAAGGAGCGCAAGAGACCCCCTGCCGAGGCTCCGAGACAGCGTCCTGCAGAGGACAAGGCGACGAGACACAGGACGCCGCCGTCCAGCACCGCAGTGCGCCCGGGCCAGTGGGTAGGTCCGAACGGGTGCGCAGCGTCCACTCACCTGGCCCGGGGTCAAGAGCGCCGCCATCGCAGCGCGGGGAGGGCAGGATCGCGCGACGACGCCGGCGAGCTTAGCTGCCCCTCCGCCAGGCGCACAGAGGCGTACGTGGGCCTGTCTTGCTGCCCTCGCCGCTCCGTCCCCAAACCCCGGGAAGCAGTCACCAAACACAGACAAATCCTCCCCATCAACAACGGACTGCCGCGCGGGCGACGCGGGAAGTCCCGCCCCAGAAAACGCGGAGCGGCAACGCCCCCTTCTGTGACAGGAGCGTCCCGTCCCTCCCAGCACCCGTAGAGCACAGCCCTCTAGGTAATGTAGTCCTGCTTCCGTCCGAGAAGGGGCTGCTGCTAAATCGCTTCAGTCCTGTCCGACTCTGTGCGACCCCATAGACAGCAGCCCACCAGGCTCCCCCGTCCCCGGGATTCTCCAGGCAAGAACACTGGAGTGGGTTGCCATTTCCTTCTCCAATGCATGAAAGTGAAAAGTGAAATGGAAGTCGCTCAGTCGTGTCCGACTCTGAGCAACCCCATGGACTGCAGCCCACCAGGCTCCTCGTCCGTGGGATTTTCCAGGCAAGAGCACTGGAGTGGGGTGCCATTGCCTTCTCTGCCGGGAAGCGGAATCCACTCCTTCTGGGAGCCAATGGCCCAGAGGCCTGGAGACTGAAGTGGGCAAAGGGCCTACAGAGGCTCCAACCAAGGAGACGAGGCATTGCATGTTTCTAAGCAAGTGGATGTACTGTATTGTAAATTTTTTTAAACTTGTGTTCTGCTGCCTCACCATCCCCACAGTTTGTGAGCACCCCGCTCAAGTGATGAGTGAGCTCAGGTACACCACTCAGGGTACACCATCATTCAGGGTACACCAGAGTGATGAGGCTGTGGCTCCCGGAACTGGCTTCCCTTCTTGTCCTCCCTTGTGACCTAGTGACATTCCAGTGCACCAAAGAAGTCCCCTCATGACATTTGCCTGTTGCTTCTCTGGGTACAACAATAATGGTGGTTGTCTAGAGGCCCTCTTTGTCTCTGGCTTTCCTCCTACTAAGTTAAGTGGGCTCGCAGGATATCATGTGTGTGAGAGCTCAGCTGCTTCAGCCATGTCTGACTCTTGTGACACCATGGACTGAAGCCCATCAGGCTCCTCTGTCCATGGAATTCTCCAGATAGAATACTCGAGTGGGTTGCCATTTATTTCTCCAGAAGATCTTCCCCACCCAGGGTTCCAACCTGAGTCTTCTGTTGTCTCCTGAATTGCAGGCAGATTCCTTACCCACTGAGCCATCAGGGAAGCCCACGAAGAAACTATAGGGGACTAACGATAACTGTGTACATGTGAAGTTAGGACAAATTACAAACAGTAAGATGCCAAAACACCAAACACCCAGGTATGACTTCTGAGGTGTCTGGAGCAAAAGCAGGGCACTATGCATGAGCCCTGCCGAAAGTGCCACCAAGGGCGTGGGCAGATGACCTAAACTAGTTTCAAATGGATTGGGACAGATACAATTTAAAAAAAAGAGAGAGACATCTAAAAAGAAGAGCAACCTACTAAATGCTATTTCCTACTAGGATAGTGGCTGCCATGATCACAGTCTGAGCATGTGTGGAAAGGGGGCAACTTATCCCCACTTCCCTGGTGATCCAGGATTTAAGAATCCACTTGCCAATGCAGGGGACATGGGTGCGATCCCTAGTCTGAGAAAATTCCACATGGGCAAGGCAACTAAGCCAGTGTACCACAACTATTGAGCCTGTGCTCTACAGTCCTCAAGCTGCAGTTACTGAGGAAGTGCCTAGGACCTGTGCTCCACCTGTGCTTTCACTAAGTGGAGGGTGAAAAAGCTGGCTTAAAACTCAACATTCAAAAAGCTAAGATCACGGCATCCGGTCCTGTCACTTCATGGCAAATAGATGGGGGAAACAATGGAAACAGTGAGAGGCTTTATTTTCTTGGTCTCCAAAATCACTGCAGATAGTGACTGCAGCCATGAAATTAAAAGACACTTGCTCCTTGGAAGAAAAACTATGCTCAAACTAGACAGCATATTATAAAGCAGAGACATTACTTTGCCGACAAAGCTCTGTTATAGCCAAAGCTATGGTTTTTCCAGTAGTCATGTACGGATGTGAGAGTTGGACCATAAAAAAGGCTAAGCGCTGGAGAATGGATGCTTTTGAACTGTGGTGCTGGAGGACTCTTGAGAGTCCCTTGGACAGCAAGGAGATCCAATCAGTGCATCATAAAGGAAATCAGTTCTAAATATTCATTGGAAGGACTGATGCTGAAGCTGAAACACCAATATTTTGGCCACTGATGCAAAGAACTGACTCACTGGAAAAGACCCTGGTACTGGGAAAGACTGAAGGCAGGAGAAGTCGCCAACAGAGGATGAGATGATTGTGAGTCTGTTTACCTCAGATTGGGACTTGAACCCAGCCAAAACCCAGTTTGGGACTTGAACCCATGTGGCTGGGCCCCAAACATAGCCAAAACCTTGCTTGAGATTCAAACCCCTGTGGCTGGGACTCAAACCCAGCCAAAACCCACAGAAGCTGGTTTCAGGACCTAATGAAGCCCAGGTTCTTGATGTCTCATGACAGAAAGAATTCAGTGATGACCAAGTGATAGGTAAGAAGTGGATTTATTTAGATTCAGAGAGAAGTGCACTCCACAGACAGAGTGTGGGCCATCACAGAGGGCTAGTGTGGCCCTGAAATGTGGCATGGTTAGTTTTTATAGGCTTGAGGAGTAGGAGGATTATTCCAACTATTTTTGGGAAGGGGTGGAGATTTCCAGGATTTGGGCACCACTCATTCCTTGGTCTTTTGACAGTGCCTTGGAACTCTCATGGCACCTCTGGGTGTGTCATTTCACTTGCTGATTGAGGATCAAGGGCTAGTCTTGTCTGAAATCTTGGTCCATTTGATTCTAATTGGTTAATGTTGTGGGCTCCCTGGTGGCTCAGACGGTAAAGCGTATGCCTGCAATGAGGGAGACCTGAGTTCAATCCCTGGGTAGGGAAAATCCTTTCTGGAGAAGGAAATGGCAATCCACTCCAGCACTCTTGCTTGGAAAATCCCATGGACGGAGGAGCCTGATAGGCTACAGTCCATGGGGTCATTTTTAAGGAATGACATAGCCCAAGGACACAACATAAATGTGTCGGATCTGACTCTTTGAGACCCCATGGAGTCAGATCAGACACATTTATGTTGTGTCCTTGGGCTATGTCATTCTTTAAAAATTTGTGCCCTGCCTGCCCCTTTCCCTCCTGTTACAGTTGGATAGCATCACCGACTCGATGGACATGAGTTTGAGGAAGCTCTGGGAGTTGATGCTGGACAGGGAAGACTGGCATGCTGCAGTCCATGGGGTCGCAAAGAGTTGGACACGACTGAGTGACTGAACTGATATTGATACTGAAATCTATTTCACTGGGAAAGGTGGAGAGAGTCCCAGTCTTGAATCACTGAGGCTTCCTGAGGGATGAATTCTGTGCTGCCTTCCAGGGGTAGGGCTCTGTGGCCTCTCAACCTAATGAATTTAGTTGATAGAGGTCTCTGACTTGGCAACCATTTGTAAGTGAATTTAAAGTATAATATGTGAAACAATGCAACCAAATACAGCAATAAAGAATATCTTATCTAGGATTTCCTTGGTTTTCCAGTGGTTAAGACTCCGTGCTCCCAGTACAGAGGGCAAGGGTTTGATCCTTGGTTGGGGAGCTAGGATCCTAAATATAGGGCAATTAGGCGGAAAAAAAAAAAAAAAGGAGCGGGGGAGATTAACATGGAGCTCCCTGGAGTAGGGCATGGCAACCCACTCCATATTCTTGCCTGGAGAATCCCATGGACAGAGGAGCCTGGCAGGCTACAGTCCATGGGGTTGCAAAGAGTCAGACACGACTGAGTGACTAACACTAACATGGAGCTGGTTAGTTAACTAATTAACTAAAATGTTAATTTCATAGGTTGTTTTGATCCACATGATCAAAGGCTTTGGCATAGTCAATAAAGCAGAAGTAGATGGTTTTCTGGAACTCTCTTGCTTTTTCAATGACCCAATGGATGTTGACAATTTGATTTCTGGTTCCTCTGCCTTTTCTAAATCCAGCTTGAACATCTGCAAGTTCACGGTTCATGTACTGTTGAAGCCTGTCTTGGAGAATTTTGAACATTACTTTACTAGCGTGTGAGATGAGTGCAATTGTGCAGTAGTTTGAGCATTCATTGGCATTGCCTTTCTTTGGGATTGGAATGAAAACTGACCTTTTCCAGTCCTGTGGCCACTGCTTTATTCTTGACCTCTGGTTTCTTGACTATGCCAAAGCCTTTGACTGTGTAGATCACAACACACTGTGGAAAATGCTTAAAGAGACGGGAATACCAGACCATCTGACATGCCTCCTGCAAAACCTGTATGCAGGTCAAGAAGAGTTATAACTGGACATGGAACAAGAGAATGATTCCAAATTTGGAAAGGAGTATGTCAAGGCTGTATATTGTCATCCTGCTTATTTAACTTATATGCAGAGTACACCATGAGAAATGCTGGACTGGATGAAGCACAGGCTGGAATCAAAATTACTGCGAGAGATATCAATAACCTCAGATATGCAGATGACACCACTCTTATGGCAGAAAGTGAAGAACTAAAGAGACTCTTGAAAGTGAAAGAGGAGAGTGAAAAATTTGGCTTAAAACTCAATGTTCAGAAAACTAAGATCATGGCATCTGGTCCCATCACTCCATGGCCAATAGATGGGGAAACAGTGACAGACTTTATTTCGGGGGGCTCCAAAATCACGGCAGATGGTGACTGCAGCATGGAATTAGAAGACCCTTGCTCCTGGAAGAAAAGTTATGACCAACCTAGACAGCATATTAAAAAGCAAAGACATTACTTTGCCAACAACGGTCCATCTAGTCAAAGCTATGATTTTTCCAGTAGTCATGTATGGATGAGAGAGTTGGACTGTAAAGAAAGCTGAGCACTTTCTTTGAAGAATTGATGCTTTTGAGCTGTGGTATTGGAGAACACTCTTGAGAGTCCCTTGGACTGCAAGGAGATCCAACCAGTCCATCCTAAAGGAAATCAGTCCTGAATATTCATTGGAAGGACTGATGTTGAAATTGAAACTCCAATACTTTGGCCACCTGATACGAAGAGCTGATTCATTTGAAAAGACCCTGATGCTGGGAAAGATCAAAGGTGATAGGAGAAGAGGTCGACAAAGGATGAGATGGTTGGATGGCATCACTGACTCGATGGACATGGGTTTGAGCAAGCTCTGGAAGTTAGTGATGGACAGCGAAGCCTGGTGTGCTGCAGTCCACGGCGTTGCAAAGAGTCGGACATGACTGAGTGACTGAACTGAACATGTTAATTAGTGCACCTCCTGCACCTCCCCACCAGGTAAAACTATGAACTTTGACCTGGTCCAAAGGGTAAATATTCCAAGGACTCAGAAAGAATGCCTAAAACTTGCCACAATAAAGGGCTTACATCTTCCTCTAGTGATGGCCTTGACACTCAACCCTGTTCTACCCTGTTTGGCTACCGTATTCTAGCTTCTGATTCCAGCTGCAATTAAAATTCTTTGTGAGACAAACCTCTCTTTGCCTTTAAAAGCTCCCTGACATTTATTCCCTATCAGGTCACCTTTAGTGTGATTATTTGAATATGTGTTCGCAATTGTAACTCTTTCAGTTCAGTTCAGTTCATTTCAGTCGCTCAGTCGTGTCTGACTCTTTGCGACCCCATGAAGCGCAGCACGCCAGGCCTCCCTGTCCATCACCAACTTCCGGAGTTCACTCAGACTCAAGTCCATCGAGTCCGTGATGCCATCCAGCCATCTCATCCTCTGTCATCCCCTTCTCCTCCTGCCCCCAATCCCTCCCAGCATCAGAGTCTTTTCCAATGAGTCAACTCTTC
>SJXQ01002331.1:419379-488561 GCA_006408695.1 Aepyceros melampus
AAAAAAAAATAAATAAAATGGATAATCAACAAAGAATAAAAAAAAAAAAAAGAGTGGAGCAATCCATAGCCTCAGCAATGTCACCGTTGTCAGACTCAGGTTTATGCAAATGCCCTAATTTCCACAGTAAATTCTACTGACATGTCTTTGTTATTTAAGTTCATTTTGGGACTCTTATCAAGATTCCTGCTTCTTTCCTTTGTCCCTTATTTTGCTTTGTTTTCTACTTTTGTAACTTATTTTCATCACACTGGTTATATTTCCTACAACCTTAAGTAGTATTATAAAAATCAAGTTTACCGTGAATATTTTGAAGAAACCACTTGAGTATAAACTGAATAATGAGATTGATACACTGCACTCTTCCCTCACCAAGTCCCCAACCCAAGAAGGAACATTGCTCAAAACTGGTGAGGATCCTTCCAGACAGAAATGACAACTTCACACAAATGTTCAGTAAGATCTGAGAACAGCCTCTGCTTGACAGTGCGGAGTGGACTTCTCCTGTGTATTCCCTGTCACACATCCTGACTGATGTCCAGTTGCCCGTGGTCCCTGCTAGTGGGATGATTGCTTTCACCAGTCAGGAGTCGTGTCCATACAGGTTCATATATGTTTATCAAGCTTGAGTTTTCTTCCATAAAATCATGAATAACTTAAGTTACATAATCTATCGTGATGAGAATAATGAAAATACAGTTGCAAAATAATAAATGTAGATGTTACTTCTTTTAATCCAAAATCAAAGAGTGTGACTTTCAGATTTGATTTAAAAAAAGTTGACATAAAGGTGCTGATTCAAGGACTTCCCTGTTGGTGCAGTGTATCCCCTGCCTGCCAATTCAGGGGACACAGGTTTGATGCCTAGTTTGACTTCCCTGGTGGCTCAGATGGTAAAGCGTCTGTCTACAATGTGGGAGACCTGGGTTCGATCCTTGGGTCGAGAAGATCCCCTGGAGAAGGAAATGGCAATCCACTCCAGTACTATTGCCTGGAAAATCCCATGGATAGAGAAGCCTGGTAGGCTACAGTCCATGGGCTCGCAAAAAGTCAGACACGCGGAGCAACTTCACTATTTTGGGGGAAGATTTCACATGTTGAGGAATAATTAAGCCTGTGTGCCACAACTAAGCCAGAGCTCTAGAGCCTGTGAGTTGCAACTGCTGAGTCAGAGCGCTCCAACTACTGAAGCCCACATGCCCCAGAGCTCCTGCTCTTCAAGAAAAGAAGCCCATGCGCCACAACTAGAGTAAATTATCAATTTTTAAAAAGGGGTTGATTCAAATGAAAGAAAGCACAGAGTCCTAATCACTGGACCACAAGGGAATTCCTCCTCCCTTGGATTTTTTTAATTGAAATATTTATGGTGAAAATCAGTGATTCACATGCAGAAATCCTGTGTATACTTTACCCAGTTTCCCTAACAGTAAGACTATATTATGATATCACAACAATGGTATTGACTTTGATACTATCACCTGAACTTATTCAGATTCCCCTAGTTATATTTGTACTCAAGTGTGTGTATGTTTATTTCTCAGGGTTTTTATTTTTATTTCTTGGCCACATCACATGGCATGTAGGATCTTAAGTTCCCTGACCAGGGATCAAACCAATGTCCTCTACAGTGAAAGTCAGAGTCTTAACCATTGGACTGCCAGGGAAGTCCATCCTCCAGGTTTTAAAGCCACTTTTCTTTGTCCTAGATGTGCCATCAGTATAACATACAGTCTCTCTCAGTTTTTCAATTTTACTATTAATTTTATGGATTTTTAAATTCTATTTTGATTGAATGCTGTTTAAACATTATAGAAAACAGTTAAATTTCTACAAACTCAAAACTATACCATAAGAAAATGTGATAACTTACATTCCTGTCTTTCCAAACTGTTAAATCTCTGTCCCTATATATTTTTACTTCTACATGACTCAAAAAACATGGTATACTTTGTACACTGTTCTAGACTATAGGTTTTCACTTAAGAATTATCCTGGGGACTTTCCTGGCAGTACAGTGGTTAAGATGTTACACTGCCACTGCAGGGGGCACAGGTTCAAATGCTGGCTGGTGAACGAAGATCCCTAGGCCATGCAGTGTGACCAAAGAAAGAAAATACACAAATAAGTGATATCTTACTGAATTTGTCTTTCTGTGTCTGACTTATTTCACTGAGCATAATACTCTCCAAGTCTATCCATTTTGTTGTGAATGGAAATTTCGCATTATTTTTGATGGCTGGATAGTATTCACTTTCACTTTCTGTATTCCACTGTATTTTTTTTCCCCCCTTTTGGTAGATCTCATAAACTTTCTCCATATATCAATTTTCAGTTCAGTCACTCAGTTGTGTCCAACTCTTTGCTGACCCCATGAACTGCAGCATGCCAGGCCTCCCTGTCCATCACCAAGTCTCAGAGTTTACCCGATCTCATCTCCATTGGGTCGGTGATGGCATCCAACCATCTCATCCTCTGTCATCCCCTTCTCCTCCTGCCCTCAATCTTTCCCAGCATCAGGGTCTTTTCAAATGAGTCAGCTCTTCGCATCAGGTGGCCAAAGTATTGGAGTTTCAGCTTCAGCATCAGTCCTTCCAATGAATACTCAGGACTGATTTCCTTTAGGATGGACTGGTTGGATTTCCTTGCAGTCCAAGGGACTCTCAAGAGTCTTCTCCAACACCACAGTTCAAAAGCATCAATTCTTCGGCACTCAGCTTTCTTTATAGTCCAAGTCTCACATCCATACATGTCTCCTGGAAAAACCATAGCCTTGGCTAGACAGACCTTTGTTGACAAAGTAATGTCTCTGCTTTTTAATATGCTGTCCACATTGGTCATAACTTTTCTTCCAAGAAGTGTCTTTTAATTTCATGGCTTCAGTCACTGTCTGCAGTGATTTTGGAGCCCCCAAAATAAAGTCAGCCACTGTTTCCCCATCTATTTGCCATGAAGTGATGGGACCAGATGCCGTGATCTTAGTTTTCTGAATGTTGAGCTTTAAGTCAACCTTTTCACTCTCCTCTTTCAGCTTCATCAAGAGGCTCTTTAGTTCTTCACTTTCTTACATAAGGGTGGTGTCATCTGCATATCTGAGGTTATTGATTTTCTCCTGGCAATCTTGATTCCAGCTTGTGCTTCTTCCAGCCCAGCTAGATCAATTAGATCAATTTTATTTTACCCTTAACAAGGAATAATTTTATTTCTTTTTATTGCCTCATTATGGTGACTATAACCTCCACCTCAATATTAAATAGATGTCTAGTTTTACTAAATGACTTCCCTGGTGGCTCAGAGGTTAAAGCGTCTGCCTCCAATGCGGGAGACCCAGGTTCGATCCCTGGGTCAGGAAGATCCCTTGGAGAAGGAAATGGCAACCCACTCCAGTATTCTTGCTTGGAGAATCTCATGGACTGAGGGCCTGGTGGGCTGCAGTCCATGGGGTCACAAAGAGTCGGACACGACTGAGTGACTTTACTTACTTACTTACTTAGTTTTACTAAAATTTTCAGTATGCTACTGAATCCAAGTCTTGTTTAATTTGCCTTACTTTTCTACTCCCCCTCCCCCCTGCTTTCTTAAGGGACAATATGCCATTAAGTTGAGGTCATACTTTTTTAAATATGTATTTGATCTATGAATTTAAAAATTATAAATAAAAAAATATGGGTGCTTAGTCCATAAAAAAAAGTTGCATAGCAAAAGCTAGACTGGTGTTTGAATAACATCTAGATGTCATACACCCTAGTCAAGTTGAATATAAAATTAATCATCACAAGTCCATCTCTTGTCAATTTGGCACCCACAGAAACTCAAACCATTCCTAACCTCCAAATAAAGACAACAAGGTCATACTTCCACCTAACATGATACAACTATCCTATGTACAACAGAAAATACACTAGCATTTTCTAAAGAAAGGATGCAGCTTCCTTGGGTGATGGTCACTCTTCTGCTTGATATCCTATAACCAAATACCATGAGATATGGGGATTTTCCTGGTGGTCCAGTGGTTAAGACTTCACCTTCCAATGATGTGGGTTCAATCCATGGTCAGGAAGGTAAGATTTCACATGCCTAGTGGCCAAAATACCAAAGCATAGAACAGAAGCAAATAGTATCAGTTTATGATATATAGTGAATAAATATTGAGATGTTAAGTCAGCTTTTTAATTTTTTTTTTTTTTCGGCTGTGCTAGGTGCCTTACAGGATTAGTTCCCTAACCAGGGATTGAACCTGGATCACTGCAGTGAAAATGCAGAATCCTAACCACTGAACTATGAAGGAACTACCCAACACTACTTTTGTTATATAAGGGGATGAAAGAAGGAAGAAAAAGATTGAATATACACACATATTCATGGCAAAAGAAGGAAGAAATACTTATGACATTAGAGGTTACTATCCTCATTTCTATATGGTCATATAACCACAAGTAGTATGTATCTCTTCTGCAACCCATTCCAAATTCCTTTGGTCCTCAGTACCACTTCAGATATTCCTTTTTTTATTCCCTAGTAGGTGACCAACCATTCATTCCTGAAGGGTCTGGGCTACGAGTTGTCCTGCCTAAACTAGGTTGTTATAGTTTTCATTGACATTAATCATGGGTCACAATAAGACACCTTCAGGGACCTCTGCATTCCAGACACACACTTCCTTTGTGCAAGTAGCAGTGGGAAGTATAGTCCAATTTGCTCCTGGTATCAGACCGAACCACCAGAGCTAGCACAGTAACTCTCTCCTTGTTGATTCAGAAGTTTGAGGAGCACAAAGTAGCCGATAGGCAGGGTCACCTTCCAGGACAACGGAGTCGTTCTTTTGCAGCAGTAGAAGCACAACTCCCATTAGAATGACCTCTACACATCAGCACTTTGTGGGGATGGAAAGAAAAGTGTCCCCTAGTGCCTCACTGTGGATAACTGTCAGTGGTGCCACTCACGTGTCCGCCACTTGATTCCACGCTAGGGGACAAAGAATCTGAAAAGTCATTTGATGATTCCAAGCATATACGGCCTCCTGAGAAATCTCTTCCTGGCCCTCCAAAGACTGCCCCACGAAACCCACCAGGGCCCCCGGACACATGTGAGGGACATGCCAACCAGAAGGCTTCTCTGCTGAGACTGTGCTGGTCAGGGAGGTCCCTTGTGCACTGATGACAAATGCCATGAGGATCTGTCTGATTCACCCCCTCCCTTCTGAGAAAAGCCCTGCAAACTGAGCTGTGAGGACACATGGCCCCACCAGGTTGGGTCAGTCAGCTTCCCAGCAGAGGAGTCAAGAACAGGGACCTCAGACTGATGCCTGAGGGTACTGGGTGCCAGGATGAGGGCTGGTGTTCAGAGGGACACTGCTTCTATCCCTCTGATCCCTGCTACATACACAGATCAGGCAGGAGGAGGAGGGACCAGCAAACTGCAGGGTCTGTGGGGAGCAGGAAAGGTGACTCCTGTGACCTTCTGATCAGCCAGAAACCAGGAGGAGGCTGGGGTCCCCACAGGTCTAAGAGCTGAGCACGTACCCAGGGAGACCAGGAGCCCGCAGGTCTCCAGCATCACCTCCCGGAACAGGGTCCTCTGGTCCAGATCAAGTTGTCCCCACTCCTCCCAGGTAAAGGTCACGGCCACATCCTTGAGGGTCACAACCACCTGGAGAGCCAAACACAGCAACATTGGTGATGTGCACTTGGGTGGGATCAAGCCTGTCACTGTGTCGCTGGTGACGGTGCAGAGACCCAGGCCTGAATCATGAGATCTGCTGATGGCCAAGTCCTGTGCTGGGTTCAAGGGGGAAACAGATGCAGCCTTGGGACATAAAGCAGTTGTGGCTGAGAGGAAAGCTTCAGGTGAAGGAGGCCACGGGAGATGACACAGACAGTGGTGTTCCACGAGGTCTGGGGGGCAGAGGTAAGTGCTCTGGGAAAAATACTCAAGATGTAATTCCAATAATGGCTACAGCAGTGATAGCACCTGAGCTGCCCTCACCCTGTCTGAGCATCTGTCCAGGCAGAGGGCTTCACATGCTGACATTCAAGTGACTGCAGATCCCTTGCTCTGGGCCAGAGAACTGGGGTTCAAATGAAGAGTCTGAAGTTTGACACTTGCTGGCAGTGTGACCGTAGGCACAATATCTCATCATTTCTCCAAGCATCAGTGTCACCATTAATACTATCTCATTCCCAATGTGCTGTGATTCTGAGAACTAAAGAGAAAACAACATGCTCACACACCAGATGCAGGAGGGCTGGCAGAGTGAAGTGTGCCATGTCCTTTTTGACTTTTACTAATCCCCTCACTCAGCCCACAAGGTAAAGGCCATCATCAACTCTGTGTCTCACGCAGAGGCCTGAGGTCCAGGCAGCTCCAGCAAGTCGCCACAGGAAATTCCCTGATGGTCCAGTGGTTAGGACTCCATGCTTCCACTAGAGGCCACAAGATGTGAGATTTGAACATTCAGCAAAAGATGGTAGAGTTTCCAGAAGATGGGCAGGTGGGTGCCAGGGGTATCTCAGCCAGAAGGAAAGCTGCTAGGAAAAGACTATCCTAAGAGGAGACACTGAGACACAGGGAGGGGTGAGAGACAGTCCTACAGAGATCCGGGATCAGACAAAGTGAAATGCAAGAGCAAAAGCTGCACACCGGGCAGGAATGAATGCAGTGAGCAAGGGAAGAACAGAAGGGGGAGATGTGTGGTGGTAAGCAAGGGGCAGAGCTAGTATAGCCCTGTGGGCCATAGTTGGGAGAAAGACTATTAAAAGTGTGACCTGAGCACCTGAGTGGGAGACCCATTCATTCACTCAACCATTTGTTGAGCACCTTTTACAGGCTCAGCTGCTCTATGTCTTAGCAGAGAGCAGCAACAGGTGCTCACACTCTGGGACTGGAAAGAGATCCTAAACAAGCAACCAAATAAATGGGCACCACCATGTCAGATGCTGGGAAAGACTGAATGCAGGAGGAGAAAGGGACGAGAGGATGAGATAGTTGGATGGCATCACCGACGTGATGGACATGAGTTTGAGCAAGCTCCGGGAGTTGATGATAGGGAGGCCTGGCGTGCTGCAGTCCGTGGCATCGCAAAGAGCAGGACACGACTGAGTGACTGAACAACAACAGCCATGTCAGAGGGACCTAAACGTTCCAAACTCAAGAAAACAGAGAGAGACGATTGAGGTGACTGTCTACTTGTGATTGGCAGCAGGGAAAGCCTCTCTCAGGACAGCGAATGGGAGTGATTCTGCAATTAAGTGAGGAAGGGAGTCAAGTGGGTGGGAAAGTAACAATACAAGTTCTGACAGTGATCAGGACTATGAGGAGAGCACTCAGGGCGATGGCTATGCAGTTACCCAGAACCTCTTGTGTTTTTACGTCCAAAACGACCCACATTCCTGTACACCATCATACCTGACCATTTGAAAGGACTCACTTTTCAAATATAACCGAACCACAAACAAGTAGATTCACGACTGTCAGGGGGAAGCTAGTTTCACTGGCTGTAAACTGAAAGGTAAATTCCTTGGCCTTCTGGGCTCCTGGACTGTCCTGACACCTTTTCTGCCCTAGTAGAACAGCAATCCCCAAAGTGATGCAGACAACTGCTGTTCTTCCCCATCCCAGTCCTTAACTTTATAGAGGATACAGGACAGGGAAGCCCAAGGGTCAGATTCCCCCAGGGATGAGCCTCTGCCATCAACGTGGGCTCAGGAGGCACCTCCATGAAAAGAGAGCCAGAGTGATGCTCCCTGGACTGCACTGGACACGGGAATACACGTCAGGTATCTCCCGCGCGTTTTCTAGTTCTTTCAATCCAGTTGGAGGAACTTTAATATAAAAGCCAAGGACAGCAGGGGAAGTTGCTCAGGTCCTATACTCGGGAACGGGTGTGGCTGAGACATATAGAACGGTCTCCGGACTGTAGGGTGTGCGCTTTGCCCTCCGAGTCCTTCCACACCAGTGGCATGGGGTCCGGGGGATTCTAGAAGACACTTCATCTCCCTTTTACATCGTGTCCCAATCACTGACAAAAAAGAATCCGCCTACCAATGCAGGAGTCACGGGTTCGACCTTTGAGTCAGGAAGATCCCCTGGAAGTGGAAATAGCAACCCAAATCCCATTTACAGATCCTAGCAAGGGCGGGTACACCAGCCTCAAAACGAAAATCCCGCTCCGGCGGCGCAGGAAGTCCCGCCTCTGACCATGCGAGCCGGCAACGCCCCTCCATTGACGTCATCAGCCTGGCGCTCTCAAAGGGAGCAGAGGTTTCTGGGTCGTTCTTTTTCATCATCCCTCCAGGAGAAAGGTGTCTCCAGAGGACCCTGGGGCCCAGAGGTCTGGAGAAGAGCTGGCGGAGCAACTGCAGAGGCTCTAGTGAAAGAGGCGAGGCATGGAATGTACCTGAAGGGGACAATCCAGATCCCTGTTGTGTTTTCTGCGTCTTGTAAGACCCTTGTAACATAAATTTTTAAAATTTATTTTTAATTGAAGGATAATTGCTTTACGATATTGTGTTGGTTTCTGCTATACATCAACACGAATCAGCCATAGGTATACCTATGGCCCCTCTGGCTTGAACTTCCCTCCTCCCATCCTATCTCACCCCTCCAAGTTGTCACAGAACACAGGTTTGAATTCCCTGAGTCATAAAGCAAATTCCCAGTGGCTGTCTATTTTACACATGGTAATGTATGTTTGTATTATAAACTATTTAAGTTAAATATTCTTCTGCCTCAGCATTCCTGCAGACTAGCTGTCGGCACCCTGCCCGGGTGACCAAGTACACAAGAGTGATGCCCAACTCAAGCTTCCCTTATCTTCCCCTGTGAATATTCCAACCCACCAATGAAATCCCCTCATGACTGTTGACTGTGTACACTGCCCTGATCCCCAGTAACAGCACTGGTCTAGGGGACCCCCACTCTTCTGATTTGTTAGCATGCCCCCCACCACCCCCAGGTGCTGGTCCCCATAGACTGTAGCCAGTCAGGCTCCTCTGTCATGGGATGCTCCAGGCAAGAATACTGGAATGGGTTGCCATTTTCCCTTACAGTGCATCTTACCGACCCACGGATGGAAACTTCCTCTCGGTGTCTCCTGCATCCGCAGGCAGATTCTTTACCAGCTGAGTCATCGGGCCCCCTTTCGAGCCAGAGATACTGAGGGAATAATAGTCGCAGGGGTTGTTTATAAGCATACCCGACTTCTGCACTGACGCAGGAGCCTCCTAGAGTCGCCTGAAGGACTCGCTTTTTATCAGTGAACTTCTTCACACACCTGCCGCTCCTGCCTGCTCCGGGGGGCCGGCGGAGGGAGGACGGCCGCTTTCTGCTGTCCTCTCGGGGAGCCGGCCTCCAGTGAGGAGTCCGTTTGGCACCCGTTTGCTCGGCTCTTGTCGGACACCAGCCACCGAGCCAAGGGCCGAAGTGCTCAGAAAGAGCCGGCGAGAGGAAGGGACAGGTCTCACTGGGACAACAGTGCGCGCGCTTCCAGCACGTCCAGCGCTCCGAGCAGCCTCCCTCCCCAGGGAATGAGGGACCACCAAGCTGCGGGCCCGCTAGCCCCACCTTACTGAGCGTGGTCTGGAGAGCCCCGGTGGAAGTCAGCCAGGGAATGGCATCGAGAGACTGTTCTGGTCCGGCCGGCGCAGGTGAAGCGGGAGGACGCCACGTGGTGACAGGCCGGAGGAATTCGGGGGCGGAGCCCGGGGCGGCGCGCGGCCTCTGCCTTTCCGCCCATGGCAGGTCCGCTCGCAGTGCGGTTGGCAAGAACCAGTCGCCGCCGCCTCTGTTTATAACAGCGTTTTATGAGTGAGCTCCTACGCCATGGAAACCTTTGCGGCGATAGAAGCGCGGCGGGCGGGTCCCGGCATTTCTGCGGCCTCCTTGCCGCTTCCCTGTCATGTGAACGTTTAAGCAACAGAGCTGTTAGGATACCGTGAAACCCTGAAACTGATCGCTCTCAAGACATCACGGTAGCTCAGCTGGTAAAGAATCCACCTGCAATGTCAGAGACCCCTGTTCGATCCCTGGGTTGGGAAGATTCCCTGGAGAAGGGAAAGGCTACCCACTCCAGGATTCTGACCTGGAGAATTCCATGGACAGAGGAGTCTGGCAGGTTACAGTCCATGGGGTCGCAAAGAGTCGCACAGGATTGATCGACTTTCACTTTCACTTTTTAACACTTAAGGAACGCTGACGTAGATTTCCAAATCTGGACATCCTGTTTAAGTGGGGACAGATGGAAGTGTTCCGGGGACTGTCTCCGCGGAGGGTGCAGCACCGGGCAGACTGGGCGGCGCAGAGCGCCAGGGACTCAGTGATGCCCAACCTGCCTCTGGGGAAGAGTGAGCCTTGCAAAGGCTACAGCAGGGCTGGGATCCCTGGTCTGTTCTAAGGTCTGGCGCCTCAGCTTTCATTCCCCAGGCCAACGGGACAGGATGAATGTGGCTGCCTAAAAAAGGCAGAAGAAACTTTTGGTTTCATGGGGCGGGTCCCAGGAGGCCTCAACTCCACAGCACACACCCACCCCCTTAACCATGTATCAGAACACAAATCGTTCACTTTAAATATACAGAATTTATTAAAGACTATTGTGTTACTTCAATAGTTATTTTAAACAGTAAGAAATCCTTAAGAATTGTCACTTCCAAATTATTTTACTATGGTTTACTCCTGTATATTCTCGGTGTTATTTGTGAACATCAGCACTGCAGAAATTCAAAACTGTGCTACTGCACACTCCTGCCAAATCCGTGTTTAGTGACATCCTTTTGCCAACTTGAAATGCGCCAGGATGGGGATACATACGCCAGAGAAACGGGCAAATTCTACAAAATGAGTCATCTTTATTTGACTGAATGGATAGACTTACGAAAGTGAGAGAAAATATGCTAAGAAGGTAGATAATGCTTGAAAGTATAAGCATTGTGGGAGTGTTAACTGTAAATAGCACCAAAACTTTGAGAAAATATTCTTGAAAGGTTGTTGCTGACCCACAAAAAGACACCAGGATTCTCCAGAAGAGAAGAATTCAATCCAGGGCCAGAGACGAGGCTTGATTGCTCAGAGCTTTTGTGTCATAGAGTTTTATTAAAGTATAAAAGGAATAGAGAAAGCTTCTGACATAGACATCAGAAGGGGGCAGAAAGAGTACCCTCTTGCTAGTGTTAGCAATGCAGTTATACACCTTTTAATTAATTATTACAATGAATCAAAAGAATATATCAAGTTTGTGAAAATTTTACCAGACCTACTCCCACAATTTACATTTTAAGATAACAAGATTAAAATTTAACAATAGAAAGATCCTTCAGACTCACTCCCATAATACACATTCAAGATATCAGGATTAGTCAGAAGGAAGGAAAAACTGTCCTCCAGCCCGAGACATTGTTGTTGTATAATCCCTAGTACAGAGTTTAAACTGAGTTGTGTAATTGACTAAGACTAAGGAATGCAGAGGAAAAAAACTCCTCCTTGAGAATTCCAGACATTACTTTGCCGACTAAGGTCTGTCTAGTCAAGGCTATGGTTTCTCCTGTGGTCATGTATGGATGTGAGAGTGGGACTGTGAAGAAGGCTGAGCGCCGAGGAATTGATGCTTTTGAACTGTGCTGTTGGAGAAGACTCTGGAGAGTCCCTTGGACTGCAAGGAGATCCCACTAGTCCATTCTGAAGGAGATCAGCCCTGGGATTTCTTTGGAAGGAATGATGCTAAAGCTGAAACTCCAGTACTTTGGCCACCTGATGTGAAGAGTTGACTCATTGGAAAAGACTCTGATGCTGGGAGGGATTGGGGGCAGGAGGAGAAGGGGACGACAGAGGATGAGATGGCTGGATGGCATCACTGACTCGATGGACGTGAGTCTGAGTGAACTCCAGGAGTTGGTGACGGACAGGGAGGCCTGGCATGCTGCGATTCATGGGGTCTCAAAGAGTCAGACACAACTGAGCAACTGAACTGACCTGAACTGAATCAAATCTTCACTTCAAGAGCCCCAGACCCCTTTTTCCTCCTTGGGGACCCTGAAATTCTTATCAATCTGCCTAGGAATTGACTCTCTCATTCTCATAGCATCAAAAACAGTATTTCCTTTTAGTAGAGATGACACATCACTGCGGAAGAGTAAATGAAGTTCCAACACATCTTTGTTCGACAAACGTCTTTTATTTATTATAAAAAGGAAAACATCAGTCAACATCCATTTCAAAATAAGCAACTGGTATTAATAGTCATTAAAGAAGATATGCAAGTGGCAAATAAACAGGAAAAAAGTGCTTGACATCATGAAATATCAGAGATGCCATTACACCCCACCAAGACAGCTGAAATTAAACAGACTGACAATACTGAGTATCGCAGGATGGGGAAGAACAGGAGCTCTCATATACTGTTGATGGGAACACAGAAGGATCCAACCAGTTTAGATCACAATTTGGCAGTTTGCAATTCACATATTCTGAAGTACTGGCACAAGAGAACTAAAACACATATTCATAAAAGAACTGTATGCTTTTGTTCATTGGAACTTTTTCTAACAACACCAAACTGGAAACAACCCAACTGCACATTAGCAGATAGATGGATAAACATAAATCCTAGACAATGCAAACTAAGTTATTGTTGAAGGTAGTGGCCTCCTATAAGCTTGGGAAGGACAATGAGAGATTGTAAAAGGACATAAGATAAATCAAGGTTGTGTTCATCATCGTGATTCTGATGGTTTTATGACTTTATATTATAGCAAAAATTTTCAAACTATACACTTTAAATATGTGTACTGTATGTCAACTATGTCTCAATAAAATTTCTTTTAAAAATGGTTCAAAATTAAAACAACAACAACCTGGACTTCCCATTCTTTCTGGAAACCAGAACGTTTAACAACTCAATACTGCTGCTGCTAAGTCGCTTCAGTCATGTCTGACTCTGTGCAACTCCATAGACGGCAGCCCACCAGGCTCTGCCGTCCCTGGGATTCTCCAGGCAAGAACACTGGAGTGGGTTGCCATTTCCT
Source organism: Aepyceros melampus (assembly GCA_006408695.1). NCBI lineage: Eukaryota > Metazoa > Chordata > Mammalia > Artiodactyla > Bovidae > Aepyceros > Aepyceros melampus. Next base: position 432,390 of record SJXQ01002331.1, read on the forward strand.
TCTCCAATGCATGAAAGTGAAAAGTGAAAGTGAAGTTGATCAGTCATGCCCGACTCTTAGCGACCCCATGGACTGCAGCCTACCAGGCTCCTCCGTCCATGGGATTTTCCAGGCAAGAGTACTGGAGCAGGTTGCCATTGCCTTCTCTGAACTCAATACTAACTCCATCTTATTTTTTCCCACTCTTGGAGAAGGGTAGCCCTGGACCAGTGCAGGAAATACTGGCAAGCAACAGAGGCTGTTCCAGTCTGGGACAACAGGACCACTGGATGGACCACAAAAGCCACAGCCCTGGACAACAGGATCTCCATTCTCTGTTCTCATTTCCCTGTCTGTACAGCAATGACCTGGAGGTGGCCAGCCAGAAAGACAATGGGGATTCACAAAACCTTTAGATTACTTTGCCAACAATAAATTCAGCTACAGGAGATACACAGCTCTGGAAGGGCTGTGTTTCCGCACAGCCATAGTCACTGGAAGATTTATGGATGCACATGAGAAGAGGCACATTCCATTTAATTTGATGCAGGCTCCTCTATTGATTATTAATCACACCCAGAATTTCAGGGGGTTCCCTGGTGGCTCAGTGGTAAAGAATCTGTCTGACAATGCAGGAGACATAATTGACTCAGGTTCAATTCCTGGGTCGGGAGGATCCCCTGGAGGGGGAAATAGGAACTCAATATTCTTGCCAGGGAAATCCCATGGGCAGAGGGGCCTGGCAGGCTACAATCCATGGGGTCGCAAAAGAGTGGGACATGATTTAGTGACTCAACAACAGAATTTCAGAACCAATTAAGGTTGAAACCTGGATCCTGATGTCTGAGGAGGGATACTAGTCCACAGAATTATGAACTTCAAGACATTTGGCTCCTTTGTAGAAGCTGGTGGAAAGCTTCCCCTCAACAGTGCTGAGCATTAAGGGATACCCTCTGAGAATATGAAAACAAATTCATGGCATTCCCAAAGGCCCTGGAGCTTGCTGGAACAAGTGATCCTTCCTCAGGGTAACCTACATGTGCTATGTTGCCTAGTCACTCAGTTGTGTCTGACTCTTCGTGACACCATGGGCTATAGCCTGCCAGGCTCTTCTGTACACGGGACTTCCCAGGCAAGAATACTGGAGTGGGTTGCCATTTCCTACTTCAGGGGATCTTCCCAATCCAGGGATTGAACCTGCACCTCTTGAGTCTCCTGCATTGGCAGGCAGGTTCTTCACCACTGCGCCACATAGGAAGCCCCAGGGGGAACCTACTGGTCACACAGTATGTATGCTTCCAGGTCACACATTAGGTCATATATTCGAGGTCACACATTTAGGTACTAAACAAAACAATGCTTTAGTTCCTAAGAAACCTTGAGGAGGAATTCAAATTAGGTTAAAATGGAATGAAAATTATACTCTTCTATCATTATATTGTCCCTGCTGAGGCACATAAACCTGAGGACCCATGAAAGCTGTCCATCCTTTCAAACAAACAGGCCAATTCTATTTTCCACCCACCTTCACAGTGAATACAACCCCAAGATTAAAGGTAGATTAAACAATAAGACCTTTATTGCTGCACAAACCAGAACAATAGGGGGCAATTCCAAGCTGGTGACCTGGAGGCAGGAAAACCAACCAGAAGTATCAAGTGAAACCAATGAATTTGAAGGTCAGATTCATACTTAATCGACTGAAATAGGAAAACATAAGGGCACATTCTACTCAAGATTTCCTCCAGGGAACATTAGGGCACACAGACATCAGCCTTGTGTCAGCACATCAGGGTGACCGACGAAATACTGTGCAAGGAACAGGTGAGATGGGTTCTATGAGAGAAACTGGCAGTGATGTAACTCTGATGACAGCCCTGGGGAGTCTAGAACATGGAACGTAGCTCCTGTAAGCCTCACAGACACGTGGAACTCATTGGGAATTTCAAGTCATTAGATGTTTGCAAGTATGAGGTTCAATTTCACGCAGATGGCTCCCTTACAAAGCTGTCTAGTGTTGTTATAATGAACAAGGAGAGAGCACATTCCTTCAGGTCTAAGGTCTTTCTCAGAGTGTGGATTTCTTGGTGCTAAACAATGTTAGCTGTTTGGAGTAAAGGATTTCCCATATTTCCTGCATTCATGGGGCCGCTCCACAGTGTGAAATTTTTGGTGGAGATTGAGGCTGGAACGTTGGCTAAAGGATTTGCCACATTTACTGCATTCATAAGGCCTTTCTCCAGTGTGAACTACCTGGTGTTGAATGAGAACAGACTTTTGCCTAAAAGATTTCCCACACTGCCCACATTCATAAGGCCTGGCTCCAGTGTGAATACTGCAGTGCTGAATAAGACTTGTGCTTCTACTAAAGGATTTTCCACATTCGCCACATTTATAAGGCTTTTCTCCAGTGTGAATTCTCTGGTGTTAGTGAAGATGGCTCTTCTGCTAAAGGACTTCCCACACTGGCCACACTCAAAAGGCCTTGCTCTACTGTGAATACGCTGGTGTTCAACGAGGCTGTAACTCTGTCTGAAAGATTTTCCACATTCAGCACACTCATAAGGCTTTTCTCCAGTGTGACTTCTGTTGTGTCGCTCAAGTTTGGATTTGGATCCAAAAGCTTTCCCACATTCCCCACACTCATAAGGCCTTTCAGTAGTGTGAACTCGCTGGTGTCGAATGAGAGTGGCTCTTTGGCTAAAGGATTTCCCACACTGGACACAAACATAAGGCCTTGCTGTGGTGTGAATTCTCCGATGTTGAACCAAGGTGAAGCTTTGTCTAAAGAATTTCCCACACTCGCTGCACTCATAAGGCTTTTCTCCAGTGTGGGTTCTCTGGTGCCGAACAAGATTGGATTTGCACCCAAAGGCTTTCCCACATTCCTCACACTCAAAAGGTCTCTCTCCACTGTGAATTCTGCAGTGTTCAATAAGATTGGAGCACTGACTAAAGGACTTTCCACACTCACCACATTTATAAGGCCTTTCTCCAGTGTGAACTCTCTGGTGTATAATGAGAGTGGCTCGTTGCCTAAAAGATTTTCCACATTCACTGCAGTCATAAGACCTTTCTCCAGTGTGGACTCTCTGGAGCTGAACAAGTGAGTACTTACAGTGCATGGCTTTCCCATATTTGCTAAACTCATAAACTCTGTTTCTAGCAGAGACTCTTGGATGGTAAACAAGACTGTGTTTGTGACTGGTAGCTTTCCCACATTCACGCAACCTGTAATGACTTTTTCTACCATTAAAAGTCTCCCCAAACTTGGTGATTTTGTTGGGTTTCTCACCATTGGAAGTGATCTGGTGCTGGAGGAGACCCAATGTACCTGGTAAGTCCATTCCAACCTTCCTACAGGGGAAAGGATTCCCTGACACCTGGACTACGCAGCTCTTTACAAACGCTGCCTTATCCACATCACTTTTCTCTGTACTGAAATGCCTCGAAGCTGTTGTAGGTTTGCAGATGCCCTAGGAAAGTATGATTTCTGCCCTGGTAGATCAGCAGTGTACAAAATGTCTTTCAGGATTGGGACACATTTCTCACAGGGGTGAGCATTCTTGGTGAACGGACCTACCTTTGGAGTCCTGACCTGTGACAAAGCTTCTAGAGAAAGGTTTTGCTCAGAAGGTGTCTCTTTAGTCTCTGTTTCATGCAAACAAACTGAAAGAAGAGAAATATTTGTGAATTATGCTGATTATGATAGGAGAGTATTCATCATGTTTTGTTTTTCTTTTATCTTTCTGTATAATATGACATTTAGATATCTTGAAAAACCTTCATGGCCAGAGAAACACTGGACTTAAACACTATAAATCAAATAGACCTAACAGACATATACAGAACATTTCATCAACCAGCAGCAAAATACACACTACTCACGAATGCAGGGATAATCCCCCAGATTAGATCATAGAGCAGGCTATAAAACAAGTTTTAAACAATTTAAGAAAATTGAAATCATATCAGATCTCTTTTCTGATCAAAATATGATAAAAGACTTATGGGACCCAGCAAAAGTAGTTCTAAAAGGGAAGGTTTTAGCAAATACATACACTAAGAAAAATCTTTTTTAAAAAACCCTACCTTCACACTTCAAAGATTAAAAAAGAACAAACTAAACTCAGTGTTGGCAGGAGGGAAACGATAAAGATTAAAGTGGAAATAAATAAAATAGAGACTAGAAAGACAATAGAAAAGATGAAAACTAAAAGATTTTTTTGAAAAGAAAAAATAGACAAAACTGCTAGAGTAATAAAAAAGAGAGGACTCAAAAATTATAAATGAAAGTGTAAACATTACATTTAATAACTATTCTCAAAAAAAAAAAAACAACAACAGAAAAACACTGAAGAGGAGGGAACACATCAATACTCATTTTATAAAGCCAGTATCACCGTTACACCAAAGCCAAATAAGAACACTACAACACAAGAAAATTGCAGGCTAGGGACCTCTCTGGTGGTTGGTGGTTAAGAATCTGCCTTGCAATGCAGGGGATGTGAGGTCAATCCCTGGTCTTGGAACTAAGATCCCAACTAAGCCTGTGCATGACAACCACTGACCCTGTGTGCCACAACTGGAGAGCCCATGTGCCACAACAACTGAAGCACACATGCCCTAGAGCCTGTGCTCTATAACAAGAGAAGCCACCACAAGGAAATGCTCATCCACTACAACTAGAGAGTAACTCCAACTCACAGCAATGAAAGGTGCAACAAGAAAGAAAGCAAGAAAGAAATAAAAGGTGCTTCATGTTGGATTAGTGACTAAACCAACCATGTTGGATTACTAGAATCCGTGGCCACAAGACTGGAAAAGGTCAGTTTTCATCCCAATCCAAAAGAAAGGCAATGCGAAAGAATGCTCAAACTACTGCACAATTGCACTCACCTCACACGCTAGTAAAGTAATGCTCAAAATTTTCCAAGCCAGGCTTCAGCAGTACATGAACCGTGAGCTTCCAGATGTTCAAGCTGGTTTTAGAAAAGGCAGAGGAACCAAAGATCAAATTGCCAACATCCGCTGGATCATGGAAAAAGCAAGAGAGTTCCAGAAAAACGTCTATTTCTGCTTTATTGACCATGCCAAAGCCATTGACTGTGTGGATCACAATAAACTGTGGAAAATCCTGAAAGAGATGGGAATACCAGACCACCTGACCTGCCTCTTGAGAAACCTATATGCAGGTCAGGAAGCAACAGTTAGAACTGGACATGGAACAACAGACTGGTTCCAAATAGGAAAAGGAGGACGTCAAGGCTGTATATTGTCACCTGCTTATTTAACTTCTATGCAGAGTATATCATGAGAAACGCTGGACTGGAAGAAGCACAAGCTGGAATCAAGATTGCCAGGAGAAATATCAATAACCTCAGATATGCAGATGACACCATCCTTATGGCAGAAAGTGAAGAGGAACTAAAAAGCCTCTTGAGGAAAGTGAAAGAGGAGAGTGAAAAAGTTGGCTTAAAGCTCAACATTCAGAAATGAAGATCATGGCAACTGGTCCCATCACTTCATGGCAAATAGATGGGGAAACAGTGGAAACAGTGTTAGACTTTATTTTCTGGGGCTCCAATCCCACGGCAGATGGTGATTGCAGCCATGAAATTAAAAGACGCTTACTCCTTGACCAACCTAGAGAGTATATTGAAAAGCACAGATATTACTTTGCCAACAAAGGTCCATCTAGCCAAGGCTATGGTTTTTCCAGTAGTCATGTATGGATGTGAGAGTTGGACTGTGAAGAAAGCTGAGCATCGAAGAATTGATGCTTTTGAACTGTGGTGTTGGAGAAGACTCTTGAGAGTCCCTTGGACTGCAAGGAGATCCAACCAGTCCATTCTAAAGGAGATCAGTCCTGAGTGTTCACTGGAAGGACTGATGCTGAAGATGAAACTCCAATACTTAGGCCACTTCATGTGAAGAGTTGACTAACTGGAAAAGACCCTGATGCTGGGAGGGATTGGGGGCAGGAGGAGAAGGGGACGACAGATGATGAGATGGACATGAGTTTGAGTGAACTCTGGGAGTTGGTGATGGATAGGGAGGCCTGGCGTGCTGTGATTTATGGGGTTGCAAAGAGTCGGACACAACTGAGTGACAGAACTGAACTGAACGGAATGCTGTGATCCCATCCATCAGGACCTCATATATAACATCACTAAAAATTATATACCATACATACATTTTGTAAAATATTATATGCATATTGTTAAAATCAATGAATCAGGACTTGGAACACCAGGTGTCATGACACCTGGGACATTCATCATGCCAGGGTTAGGTAAACAAGGTAAGATGCCTTGTTTTAGGCTGACTGCCGAATTCCCACCATCCCAGATCTTCACCTGCAAGCTTGGGCAACAGACTTAGAATTACTGGGGGCAGTGCACTCATCTCAGCACTGGCACCCACACCACATATGCCAAGAAAGTGGAGAAATAAGCAGAGCCCATGATCTGACTATGGAAAGAGCAGAACTGTCTCTGGGGGACAGAAAGTACGCACAGATCAGTACACTGGGGTGAGGGCCTTACCCATCGAGGCTGTAAGTGCAAAGTTCTCTAGCATCACCTTGTGGTACAGGTGTCTCTGAGCTTCATCAAGGAGGCCCCACTCCTCCTGTGAGAAGTAAATGGCCACGTCCTCAAAGGTCACACAGTCCTGCCATGATGGGGACAGATCATTCCATGATTAATTTCTCTCCTAGAATTCCAAATTCCTTCACCCAGACATCCATCCTCTGCTAACCCTCCTCCGTGTCCCCACCTTGAAGGAAGTATCAGGCCTTGGGGCCACAGGTACCTGCTCTCCTCTCGGTATCAAGATCACTGTCTACTCACCAACTACAGGCAGGTGGGCAGGGAGACACCATCTAAACTCTGAGCCTGGCATTAGGACATCTACCCTCTTGTCAGGTAATTCCTCTGGAGTCCTGAATTGTGTCTCCCAGAGATAACCAAATGTGGGCTTTGGGTTTCTTCAGGGTGCCCAGTTCCATGGACTGGAAGAATCCCAGAGACAAAGGGTGGGGTCAGGACCATTGAAGGCCTGGAACATCCTCTGCTCACCTTTGAAGAGTCCCTAAGCACTTCTGTCCTCATAGTCTGTGGGAAGAGGGAGGTCATTACCGGTATGTAACCATGGCAAGCTCAGTAGGCTCAGGCCTTCCTCTACTTCTGTCTAGCCCCGGAGCAAGGTGACCTGAGATAACTGCATTAACTCTGAGTATAATGAGTATCTCATTATCTCTGAGACCTCAGTGCTCTTACAATTGTGTGATCTTGGTTAAAGAGTCAACCTCCCTGTACCTCTCCAGTCTGTTCAAAACCCGAACAACTTCTGGAAAACTTGAAAAGCCTAACACACCGTGTGCCTCTTGTATTCACATCCCTCCAAGGCTTCCAGCGTCCTGAGAGGAAAACTCCTCCCCTTCCCATTCCAAACGGGAATGATTCTCCGCGAATTTACATAAACCTGTCTCTCCGCCTGTCACCCTCTCCCACGCGTCATCACACTGTCTGTAAACACAGGGCCCCAACTATGACCGCTTCACCATCCTGGACTCTGGGGTCCGGGCTGAGGGCACGCGAATAGGCGCTCCGCACTCAGGGCTTTAGTGTCTGGTTGGGTGAGGACGGTGAGGGCCCGGAGGTCGAGCGTTTACCTGAGGCGGGTCCCTCAGCGCGGCGGCCGCCATCGGAGTCTGAGAGCAGCGGGGTTTTAAGTGACAGGCGACAGAGAAGGAACTTGTGTACAGTTATCATCTACCGCCGCAGCCCTGCAGACTCGCCGCTGGGCTGTTGGGACAACCTCTCCTCCAGAGGCTCCTCGCTCTGTTCATCCCCCAGGCTCCGTCCACGCTCCAAAAGGTCTCTGAGTGCAGCTGTACACTGAGCAGTCACCCTACTGCCGCCACAGAGGCCCCGGAAGTCCCGCCCAGATCCCCGGGTCGCGGAAACATGCTGATTCCGAGAGTTCATTGGCTACATGCCTTGGGCCCGACATCCGGCATTGTGGGTAACGTAGTTCCCACGGCGCCACCAGCCACGGAAGCGGGCGCCCACCCCGAGATCGCGGAGTCCTGGAGGCTGTGTCAAAGCCCTGTGGCCCGGGTGGCGGTCTCCCTGTGGGCCGGGACGGAGGCTCTCCAGGGAACTGTCCGGGTGAGGGGCCGGCGACGCTTCGACCTCACATCTGGACCCCCTACGCGGAGCCGGGTGGTCTCAGCTACGTGGGAGGTCTCCCCGGGAGCGGCGGTTGAGGGGAGACCCCATCCGCATCTTTTGTGAAACGTCCTGAGTCTCTCCCCGGAGTGGGAGCCGTTCCCACCCTTTTCCTACCCTTGACGGCGAAACAGGCTCGTGATCTGACAGGATCGGGGTTGGCGGCGGGTTTGGCTGCGCCACCTGGGGGGCTATCCTGGAAAAGATCGGGATTTGGCTTCATAGGCGAAAAGTTGAGACTGCCAGGGGCTTCGGGGGGCGGGGGTGGACTCGGCCCCCGGAGAGCCGCGTCGACTGGTCGCCGGCGGCCGGGGTCTGGGCTTACCTCTGTGAGGGGCGGGGAGGGGTGCAGACCTTCGTCATAGGACAGCCCGTGCCTGAAGCCCAGAGGGGCCGGGGGAAACCTTCTCGGGGCTCCAGGCTGACCCTTCCCAGGAGGAGCGTGAAGAACCGAGGAGCCTCTGCGGTGTCTGAAGGCCTTCGGCGCGTCCCAGCAGCTCTGCGCTCTCCCACTCGGAATGCCTGCAAGGCAGCTAGCAGGGCTCCGCGGGCGCCCCCTGGCAGCTGCTCTTGAAAGTCGGGATTCAGCCCTTGGATGAAAAGGAAAGCAGATTCGCGCCAGGGAGGAAAGTGCCCACTCCCCCTGGGGGTCTCGCTGGGCTCCCGCGCCCCCCTGCCTTAGTCACTGTCAGCCCACGGGCAGTGGGCACCGTGGGGTCTGAAGTTCCAGCCTGTTTCTCCTCCCACCCTCACTGTGTCTAGGCGAAGGTGCCCTCTTCAGGACGCAACCTCAGATCACAAGCGGTTTCCCTACCTTCAAGCGCGTCTAGGTTCCCTTGAAACTCAAGCAGGGACAGACTGGGCCAGAACCTCCTCCGGGCGTAGAGCGCTGGGAGGGCCCTAGACCAGCCTGCACCTGGGCCCGGGGCCTTCCGAGGGAGGCCAACGGTGGACGGGGGAGGCGGCCCGTTGTCCTCCTCCAACTCCCTCACCTGCATTTTCCCAAAGGCAGGGTGTTTGGAAAAGCAATACGGTTCAATAAAGGATTCTGTTGAAGTATAACTCCTCCCGTTATTTAACGAGAGAATTATAAAGTACCTGAAGAGAATTCGGAAAGTAGGGAAACCCTTGTGGGTCAGTAGGACACCGTCAAAACCTAAATTCAGGCAGCCAGCGCTCCTCTCATTTCCTCCTGACCCCTCCACCTGCTTCAGCAGTGTTGTGTGACCAGGGTGCAGTGCTTAGTCGCTCAGTCGTGTCCGACTCTTTGCAACCCTATGAACTGTGGCCCACCAGGCTCCTCTGTCCATGAGCTTCTCCAGGCAAGAATACTGGAGTGGGTTACATGCCTTCTTCCAGGAGACCTTCCCAAACCAGGGATCGAACCCAGGTCTCCTGCATTGCCGAGGGATTCTTTACTATCCCAGGAATATGTATATGTATATATATATGCCACCCTGTTACTCCTTGGTGAAACCTCTCTGGGGTCTCCACTGACCACACCTAAGGTGTTCAGGGAGGTGTCCCCACTCTGGTTGGTCTAATATTGCCAGGTCATCCTCCAGTCAGTCCTCAGCCCTAGCAGCAATGATTTCTGCCTCCTTTTGCAGTCTCGCCCTGACCAGGCACAGTTTAGTTTTCTTCCAGACACCCTGGTGGCCCCGTGCAGATTTCCGAGACATCTTCATTGCTGGCATCCCATTTTCTGTCAGGCCCATACAGGAATGCAACCATCCTCTGCCCTGAGCTCTGACTACTTGGGAATTCAGAGTATAGCATGAAACTTACAAACAATTTAAAGCCTGGAAGAAATGTGGTTTGAAGTAGAAGCGCCTTCAAAGAGACTTACTGGAGTTAGGGAAATTATTTTCTGAGCTGAAAGCAGGGCAGAAAATCCCAAAATGTCAGGCTCAAGTCACATTATATACTACCTCTGTTTCTAATGGGATGTACCCATATCCTGTTGGAGATCGATTTTGCTGTGTGCAATATGCAGTTAACTCCAGGAAGAAAGATGGCTTTCCCTGACTTTGGGGAGTGGAAGGGAGATTGTGAGAGAAGGAATTTAACCTGATTGGGATGGGCAGTGGGAAAGAGGGGCCAGGAAGCCTCAGGAAATAGATAACACTTTGAGGAGGTAGTGGACAAAAGAGAGTTTTCCTGTTAGGAAAGTACATATCAGTCTATGTTTGTACACTGATGAGAGGTCAGAAGAGAGGAGGAAAATAGGGAGGAAAAGAATCATGAAAAACAGGATTAAATTACTTAATATGTCAATGTCACTGTTCACTAGGGAAATTCTAATTAAAACCTTGTGATACCAGTCTACATCTACCAGGGAAAAGGGGGAAATAAGTATTTATGAGGTGTGGAGAAATTGGAAAAAATTGCACATTGCTGATGGGAATATAAAATGCTGCAATGTGAGAACCAGTTTAATATGAAAACCATTTCCACAACTCCCCATAAACAATACAGAAATGCCATTGGATTCAGCAATTCCACTCCTAGGTATACACCCAAAGAATTGAAAGCAGGGACTCAAACACATCTGTGGGCAGCAATGTTCATAGCAGCATTATTCGAGATAGAGAAAAGGCAGAAACAGCTTAAATGTACATCAGCATATGAATGGCATTTTAAAATGTGGTTCATTCATATTGTGCAGGATTATCCAGTTATAAAAAGGAATGAAATTCTGATACATGCCACAACATGATGAACCTTCAAAATGTACTAAATGATTAAAACCAGACATAAAAAGAGAGTATACAAATTTACTTATAAGAAATAACTAGAATAGCCAAATGGTACAGACTGAAAGTAGACTAGAGGTTTCCGGGGGTTGGCCAGAGAGAGGAATGGGTATTATTGCTTAATGAGTACACATTTAGCATTTTGTTTGATTTTTTTTTTAAATTTAGTGGTAGTAGATACCAAACATTGTAGATATATTTAGTGCCACTGAATTATATATTTGAAAATTAAAATGGCAAATTGTTTGTCATATATAATTTACCACTGTATATACACACACCAAAAAACTGCTAAGTGACAGAATTTTGTCCAAATTCCTAGGTTCAATTTTCCTGTTATACTATATCAAATTTCATGAACTTTTTGTTTTTTGATGAAGGTAGAACAGCTAGATTGATTATATAAATATTCACCCACAGTATTAGGCCTGCTATAGGAATATGAATTTTAGGACTTAGTTGTTCTCATCAACATAGAATTTGCTTTCATATCAAGAATCTGAAAAATATTAGTCAACCAAATAAGGTCCGTCTAGTCAAGACTATGGTTTTTCCAGTAGTCATGTATGGATGTGAGAGTTGGACTGTGAAGAAGGCTGAGCGCCGAAGAATTGATGCTTTTGAACTGTGGTGTGGAGAAGACTCTTGCGAGTCCCTTGGGCTGCAAGGAGATCCAACCAGTCCATTCTGAAGGAGATCAGCCTTTGGATTTCTTTGGAAGGAATGATGATGCTAAAGCTGAAGCTCCAGTACTTTGGCCACCTCATGCGAAGAGTTGACTCATTGGAAAAGACTCTGATGCTGGGAGGGATTGGGGGCAGGAGGAGAAGGGGACGACAGAGGATGAGATGTCTGGATGGCATCACTGACAATGGATGTGAGTCTGAGTGAACTCTGGGAGTTGGTGATGGACAGGGAGGCCTGATGTGCTGCGATTCATGGGGTCGCAAAGAGTCAGACATGACTGAGCGACTGAACTGAAGGGGAAATAATTTGAAATCCTATAAAGAATAGAGTCAAGTGGTCACAGTCAAATTAGCAAAAAGTGTTTTCCTTGCCTAGAAGATGAATCAAATATGTTACGAGTGATATGAGTATTGCTGCAAATAAGCACAAAGGGGCTGACTGTTGGGACACATAAAGACAAAAATATAGAGGTATCTACCAGCCACTGGCTCAGAATAGCAAATAGACTCATCCAAATGGACAAAAGAGAAGATAGTGAGTAAATGATGAAAAAGGAGTTCACAAGGGCAAAGATGGTAGATGTGGCTCTTGCCTCAGCAGATGTTCTGGAAGAATGGCTGTTGCTGTGAATGTGTTGGATTTGCTGCTTGTGACTGTGCAGGAAATCAACCATGGAGCCACTAGCCCAGACCATGAGACCTGAACATATAAAGTCTATTGTGAAGAATACGGCCACGAATACAAAGCTTATAATTCTTTCTGGATTCAGTGTCGAATGGAAACAAGACCCATATATATGCTGTCTATGAGACACAAATCAGATCTAGGGATGCATATAGACTGAAAGTGATGGGATGGAAAAAAGTATTCCACACAAATGAAAATTAAAAGAAGCCGGAGTAGCAATGTTCATATCAGACAAAATAGACTTTAAAGACTGGAATAGAGATAAAGGAGGGCACTACATATGACTAAGGGATCAATTCAAGAATATATAACAATTGTAAATATAGATGCACCCAACGTTGGAGGACGCTATATATATAAGGTGAACGCTAACAGCCATTAAGGGAGAAATTGACATTAACGCAATAATAATGGGGGTTGTTTATCACTCCACTTTCATCAATGGGCAGATCATCCAGTCAAAAAATGAGAATAATAAATGTTTTCTTGAGTCACTGCTGTCTGAGTCCTTTCCAGTTCTGGGAATCACAGTCCACCTTACCTCCCTAGGATGCCCTCCAGCACCCTGTTGATCTCTGCACCTGCTGTAGAGGCAGTTCAGATTCTAATCTGGTCCTTCTCCTGTGTGTTCTTGCCTCCAATGACCACAGCTATCAGAGCTACTGTGTTTTCTTTCATGTGAGCTCTTAATGTCCTTTTATATATGTCATAGATACAGAGTCTGCCTAGTTGATCGTGTGGATTTAATCTGCAGCTTGTACAGCTGGTCAGAAGGGTTTGAATCTTCTTCTGTAGCCATACTGCCCCTGGGTTTCAATTGTGGTTTTATTTTCACCTCTGCATGTGGGTTGTCCCCTGGGGCTTAGCTCCTGAGGCTGCCCTGAAGGGCTTGGGTTTGCCCCTGTGAGGGCCAGGTGTGGGAGTGGTGCAGCTGCTAGGGTGGCAGTGTTTCTGGCAGCACCAGGTACTCAGGAAGGTTGGTGGCTAGGGCAGCAGGAAATATAGTGCTCTAGATGGATATATCAACCAATATTGGCCAATATGCTCCAGTATTCCGGCCTGCAGAATCCCCTCTCTGACAGAGAAGCCCGGCAGGCCAGTCTACAGGGCCGCAAAGAGTTGCACACTACTGTTAGGTAGGTAGAATAGGGAAAAGGAGTCCAAAATGGTGGTGGCTAAAAGACAAGGAAGGGAAAAGCCCGCGAAAATAGAACAAAGGAAGGTCTGAGGACCGGAGTGAGGACCTCAGGTAAAACAAACAACACTCCTGGCTGGCCCAATTTACATAGGACAGGCCCAGGGAGGGGAAACATATAAAAAGAGGAGCCAAGGCTAGCTCTCTCTCTCTCTCTCTCTCCCCCAAGCGCTGGGGCGCTCTTCTCTTTGTGTCTTTGGATTGATGTGCCCTCACACCTCAGAGATGGATTTTCCTGCTATCTTCCAAATAAAATAGAGCTATAACACTGAGCTGTAACACTGATTTGTCTAAGAGCTATAACATGGTCCTTTCAAGACCTGAGAGCTATAACATGGTCTATCCAAGACCTGAGAGCTGTGACACGCTGAGGGGGCTTTAATGTCCATCACTCCAAATCTTTGTTGTGAAGAGACAAAGAACTGAGGAATATACACTCGTCTCTCTCTCCCCCAAGCGCTGGGGCGCTCTTCTCTTTGTGTCTTTGGATTGATGTGCCCTCACACCTCAGAGATGGATTTTCCTGCTATCTTCCAAATAAAATAGAGCTATAACACTGAGCTGTAACACTGATTTGTCTAAGAGCTATAACATGGTCCTTTCAAGACCTGAGAGCTATAACATGGTCTATCCAAGACCTGAGAGCTGTGACACGCTGAGGGGGCTTTAATGTCCATCACTCCAAATCTTTGTTGTGAAGAGACAAAGAACTGAGGAATATACACTCGTGTGACACCACTGAAGTGCATAAATACAAGACTTTTTTTCTGCCTGTGGCAGCTCTGCCCCAGTGAGAGTTGAGCATGAATGTGGTGCTGGTGCTTGACTTGTGTGGACCCTGGTGGCGCCAAATGTTCAGGGACACGGACTACCTCCATGGCAGGAGTTATGGCCCTATTAGAGTCTTTTTTTTTGAGCCTCTTGTAGCTGGCAATCAGAAGGCCTCTTTGGCTAATCTTTCTCTGTAACTCTGCCCATTTAGGCACTTAGAGGGCTTCCTTGCCTGGGGTCCTTCTCTGTTGTTGGGTGCATCAGGCACATAGAGGGGACCTCCTGACTGGGGTCCTACTCTGTAGATCGATGCATTAGGCACTTAAAGGGGCACCCTGGGTGGGATCCTACTCTAGTTCAGTACGTCAGACATTTGATGGGACAGCCTCTCATTCAGCTGCTGATGCTTGTGTGTGGAGAGAGGCTATGGTGATGGTTCCACCCCCTATGCATGACTCAGCAGTATTGCCTTGTTTCCATGGCTACCTAGCCCACCAGGCATTTCCCTCCACCATCTCTTCCCTCACATCCCCTCCATCTGTCTTTCCACAGTCAGCAGCAGCCCTCACTCTGGGACTGCTTCACAATCCCTAAACTTCAGCTCCCAGCTTCTGCCCCTTCCAGGAGACCTGCGTTCCTGCCTGTTGTATGTATGGCTATGGCAAGGACTGTCTGATTCTCATTCCATTTAGGCGCTCATCAATCAGCTGTTTCACTCTCAACCTTAAATGTTTCTCCTCTCACTCAGACAATTGCCCCGCTGTGGGGGTCAGACCCCTGCCTCAGTTCCCCTCCCGCCAAGGGCAGATCCAGTTCTACTAACACCTCTGCTTTCCCCCCTAGTTTTTGTCCTACCAAGTTTTGCGTGGTTCTATATAGTCTTTTGCACTGGTCAAGTACTCCTGTCTGCTCTCCGCTGGTGTTCTGCATGCACATCTGTGTCTGAAGGGTATTTCTCATGTATCCATGGAGAGAGATGCACTCCATGTCCACCTACTCCTCCGCCATCTTTTTATCCCTCCTTCATGAACTTTTCTGTTTATGAAGCTAGCACAGCTAATTTTGAGTGTATAAATATTCACCAACAATATTAGACCTCTTATACAGATAAATATTTAGGACCTAACTGGTTGCATCTGCATAAAATATACTCCTTTATAAATAATCTGAAAATTGTTGCAATAATAACAGACATACCAATAAATACATTAAATGTAAGTGGATTTAATGTTCCAACCAAAACACATAGACTAGTTGAATGGATGCAGAAACAAGACCCATATATATGATGTCTATGAGACCCACATCAGATCTTCAGTTCAGTTCAGTTCAGTCGCTCAGTCGTGTCCGACTCTTTGCAACCCCATGAATCGCAGCACGCCAGGACTCCCTGTCCATCATCAACTCCCGGAGTTCACTCAGACTGACGTCCATTGAGTCAGTGATGCCATCCAGCCATCTCATCCTCTGTCGTCCCCTTCTCCTCCTGCCCCCAATCCCTCCCAGCATCAGGGTCTTTTCCAATGAGTCGACTCTTCGCACGAGGTGGCCAAAGTACTGGAGCTTCAGTTTTAGCATCATTCCTTCCAAAGAAATCCCAGGGTTGATCTCCTTCGGAATGGACTGGTTGGATCTCCTTGCAGTCCAAGGGACTCTCAAGAGTCTTCTCCAACACCACAGTTCAAAAGCATCAATTCTTCTGCTCTCAGCCTTCTTCACAGTCCAACTCTCACATCCATACATGACCACAGGAAAAACCATAGCCTTGACTAGACGGACCTTAGTCGGCAAAGTAATGTCTCTGCTTTTGAATATACTTTCTAGGTTGGTCATAACTTTTCTTCCAAGGAGTAAGCGCCTTTTAANGACTCTCAAGAGTCTTCTCCAACACCACAGTTCAAAAGCATCAATTCTTCTGCGCTCAGCCTTCTTCACAGTCCAACTCTCACATCCATACATGACCACAGGAAAAACCATAGCCTTGACTAGACGGACCTTAGTCGGCAAAGTAATGTCTCTGCTTTTGAATATACTATCTAGGTTGGTCATAACTTTTCTTCCAAGGAGTAAGCGCCTTTTAATTTCATGGCTGCAGTCACCATCTGCAGTGATTTTGGAGTCCAAAAAAACAAAGTCTGACACTGTTTCTACTGTTTCCCCATCTATTTCCCATGAAGTGATGGGGCCAGATGCCATGATCTTCGTTTTCTGAATGTTGAGCTTTAAGCCAACTTTTCCACTCTCCTCTTATATAGAATCTGAAAAAATCTTACAAATGAACCTATATAAAACAGAAATAGACACACATAGACAAAAAATTTATGGTTACCAAAGGGGAAAGTGGGTAGGGGTAAATTAGGAGATTGAGATTAATATATATACCCTACTACATTTGAAATAGATAACCAACAAGGATCTACAGTATAGCACAGGGGACTATACTCACAATTATGTAATAATCTATAAAGGAAAATAATCTTAAGAAAGATATGTATGTATGTATATATAACTGAATCACTTTGTTGTAAACCTGAAACTAACACAATGTTGTAAATCAACTATGCTTCAATAATAATAAAAACTTTATTTTAAAAAATTAATTTATTTATTTTAGTTGGAGGCTAATTACTTTATAATATTGTAGTGGTTTTTGCCATACATTGACATGAATCAGCCATGTGCACATGTGTTCCCCATCTTGACCCTCCTTCCTGCTTCCCATTCCATCCCATCCCTCAGGGTGATCCCAGTGCACCAACCTTGAGCACCCTGTCTCATGCATAGAACCTGGACTGGTGATCTATTTCACATATGATAATATACATGTTTCAATGTTATTCTTTCAAATCATCCCACTCTCACCTTCTCCCACAGTGTCCAAAAGTCTGTTATTTACATTTGCATCTCTTTGGCTATCTGCATATAGGATCATCATTACCATCTTTCTAAATTCCATATATATGAATTAGTATACTGTGTTGGTGTTTTTCTTTCTGACTTACTTCACTCTGTATGATAGGCTCCAGTTTCATCCACCTCATTGGAACTGATTCAAACACATTATTTTTAATAGCTGAGTAATATTCCATTGCGTATAGGTACCACAGCTTTCTTATCCATTCGTCTGCCACTGAGCATCTAGGTTGCCTCCATGTCCTGGCTATTGTAAACAATGCTGCGATGAACATTGGGGAATTTATAACTGAATCACTTTGTTGTAAACCTGAAACTAACACAATGTTGTAAATCAACTATGCTTCAATAATAATAAAAACTTTATTTTAAAAAATTAATTTATTTATTTTAGTTGGAGGCTAATTACTTTATAATATTGTAGTGGTTTTTGCCATACATTGACATGAATCAGCCATGTGCACATGTGTTCCCCATCTTGACCCTCCTTCCTGCTTCCCATTCCATCCCATCCCTCAGGGTGATCCCAGTGCACCAACCTTGAGCACCCTGTCTCATGCATAGAACCTGGACTGGTGATCTATTTCACATATGATAATATACATGTTTCAATGTTATTCTTTCAAATCATCCCACTCTCACCTTCTCCCACAGTGTCCAAAAGTCTGTTATTTACATTTGCATCTCTTTGGCTATCTTGCATATAGGATCATCATTACCATCTTTCTAAATTCCATATATATGAATTAGTATACTGTGTTGGTGTTTTTCTTTCTGACTTACTTCACTCTGTATGATAGGCTCCAGTTTCATCCACCTCATTGGAACTGATTCAAACACATTATTTTTAATAGCTGAGTAATATTCCATTGCGTATAGGTACCACAGCTTTCTTATCCATTCGTCTGCCACTGAGCATCTAGGTTGCCTCCATGTCCTGGCTATTGTAAACAATGCTGCGATGAACATTGGGGAATACGTGTCTCTTTCAATTCTGGTTTCCTTGGTGTGTATGCCCAGCAGTGGGATTGCTGGGTTGTATGGCAGTTCTATTTCCAGTTTTTTATGGACTCTCTACACTGTTCTCCATAGTGGCTGTACTAGTTTGCATTCCCACCAACAGTGTAAGAGGATTCCCTTTCCTCTGTACCCTCTCCAGCATGTATTGTTTGTAGACTTTTGGATAGCAGCCATTCTGACCAGCGTGAGATGGTACCTCATTGTGGTTTTGATTTGCATTTCTCTGATGAGTGATGCTGAGCATCTTTTCATGGGTTGTTAGCCATCTATATGTCTTCTTTGGAGAAATGTCTATTTAGTTCTTTGGCCCATTTTTTGATTGAGTCATTTATTTTTCTGGAATTGAGCTGCAGGAGTTGCTTGTATATTTTTGAGATTAGTTGTTTGTCAGTTGCTTCATTTGCTATTATTTTCTCCCATTCTGAAGGCTGTCTTTTCACCTTGCTTATAGTTTCCTTTGTTGTGCAAAAGCTTTTAAGTTTAATTAGATCCCATTTGTTTATTTGTTTATTTTTCTGGAATTGAGCTGCAGGCTGCTACTGCTAAGTTGCTTCAGTCGTGTCCAACTCTGTATGACCCCATAGACAGCAGGGGTCTACCAGGCTCCCTCATCCCTGGGATTCTCCAGGCAAGAACACTGGAGTGGGTTGCCATTTCCTTCTCCAATGCATGAAAGTGAAAAGTGAAAGTGAAGTCGCTTAGTCGTGTCCAACACTTAGCGACCCCATGGACTGCAGCCTACCAGGCACCTCCGTCCATGGGATTTTCCAGGCAAGAGTACTGGAGTGGGTTGCCATTGCCTTCTCCGAGCTGCAGGAGCTGCTTGTATATTTTTGAGATTAATTCTTTGTCAGTTGCTACGTTTGCTATTATTTTCTCCCATTCTGAAGACTGTCTTTTCACCTTGCTTATAGTTTCCTGTGTTTTGCAAAAGCTTTTAAGTTTAACTGAGTTCCATTTGTTTATTTTTTGCTTTTATTTCCATTACTTTGGGAGGTGGGTCATAGAGGATCCTGCTGTGATTTATGTCGGAGAGTGTTTTGCCTATGTTTCCCTCTAGGAGTTTCATGGTTTCTTACGTTTAGATTTTTTCCCAATATTTCACTATTTCTCATTTTTTTCCAATATTTCACTATTTTCTAAATTCAGATAAACTACACTTTTCACCATTTTTGAGGACTTCGTCCAAGCACAGGTAAAGCACTTATCATTCAATAATTCACTTATAATCTCATTCATATTGTGTATAAACCCTTTGGTCTTTATTTCCTTAACTAATGTGAGGGAGCTAAGATTCAGGGCAATCAAGTTGCAAATAATTTGTAGAAAATCAGCATTTGAATTCATGCCTGCCTCCAGATTTTTACCAACATTACTTATTATAAAATCCCCCTAATGTCTGTCCCATTTTGAAGCAGTACTCTTAACCAAACTTAACCTGGATTTTTGCCCTCAAAGTGGCAATCAAATAAGCAAATAACTGGCTATAACTTTCAATGACCCTCTTGTTACCAAAACTGTAGTTATGCTCTAGCCCATATCTTATTTGACCTAGAGCCTTCATTTAGCACCATTGAGTTTTTTCCCCTACCTTTAGGGTGTGCTTTTAGCAAATTTCCTTTATGCTTTTCCCCACATAAAAGATCTTTGATTTCCCTTCTTCTCTAGCCACTCCTTCCCAAGTTCATTTGAGTATTCATCCAAGCCTATTCAGTAACTTAACATCCTTGAAGAGCAGTTACAGATACTGGCTCCTGCTATTTTATGCTCCCTCTCCTTAGCTAATCTTAGTCATACATTGGTTGGCAAAACAAAAAGGCTTATGCTTCTGTCCATCCTCTTTTCCACCCTAAAGAAAGATAATTTCTTTAAAGCAGAGTTTGATCATTTTACTTCTTTTCTCAAACATCTTCGACCCTCCCCCTCCCACTGCTGTTCATGATTCCTCTTCTTGATATCAGAACAAGATCTTCACTCTATGATAGCCTCTAGGTCCATCCACAGAGTGAAGTAAGTCAGAAAAAAAATAACAAATATCATATATTAATGCATATATGTGAATCTATAAAAATAGTACAGATGAACCTATTTTCAGGGCAGCAATAGAAATGCAGATGTAAAGAAGGGACTTGTGGACATGGGGCAGGGAGGAGGGTAGGGTGAATTGGGAGAATGAGATTGACATATATACATTACTATGTGTACAATAGATATTAATAGCTAGTGGAAACCTGCTGTATAGCACAGGGAGCTCAGCTTGGTGCCCTGTAGTGACCTAGAGGGGTAACAAGGAAGTCCAAGAGAAAGCGGATATATGTATACATATAGTGAATTCAATTCATTTTACAGCAGAGACTAACACAACATTTTAAAGCAACTATACCCCAGAAACTGGAGAAGGCAATGGCCACCCACTCCAGTACTCTTGCCTGGAAAATCCCATGGACGGAGTAGCCTGGTAGGCTGCAGTCCGTGGGGTTGCAAAGAGTTGGACACGACTGAGCAACTTCACTTTCACTTTTCACTCTCATGCATTGGAGAAGGAAATGGCAACCCACACCAGTGTTCTTGCCTGGAGAACTTCAGGGACGGGGGAGCCTGGTGGGCTGCCATCTATAGGGTCGGCACAGAGTCGGACATGACTGAAGTGACTTAGCAGCAGCATACCTCAGTGATAATAATAATAAATCTTCAAAAATGTAAAAACAGCTCTCTTTGCCCTGTATTACACTGCTCCTTTTTTCTATCATCTGTGGTTCAATCACACAGGTTCTGTGCCTCTCTGTTATTCTTTCTACATTGTGCTATGACTTGTGCTGTTTCTTATTTTTGATCATTACACTTTTACTTACATTTGCAAGAGCAGAGTGACATGACATATATTCCTTGAAACTCTCTCATATTCCCATATCAGAAGTATCACTTTCCTTTGCAAACTCTCAGATTACTATATTAGTATTGGTTGTACAAAAAGATATTGAAGTGTCAAAAATCACAGTGGGAATTGAGATGGAAAAAAGTCATTGCCTGAGTTCTAGAGTCTTCTCTAACTATTGGGTAATAACTGGGAATAAGGATGAGTGAAGAAGACATTGAGAGAAACAGTGGATTAACTTGAGAGCCATGAACTTCAAAAGGAGATAAATATATGGTTTCCTTAAGAATATAAATGTTTTCTTCTGGCTTGAAAATACCAGTAGTACAGAAGAATGGAGACTAGTCAAAAGGGCATCAGAGGAAATGGTATTTCTGGGGAGGAGCAAAATTTCCATAATTTAAGTAATAGGTATGTTGAAGAAAAACTTCAGTCAGGCAGAATATCTTCATTATATATATATATATATTTTTTTTTTGATTCAGACAGCTCTTTTCATTCCTAATATCTAAACAGATGTCAACTAAAAAAAAAGTCTCTACTGAAAGTCTTGTCAGTAAAACAAAGTAAAACAAAAACTACTAAAATATCTTCTTAGGAAAAAATTAGCTGCCTTATAATTTCTCTGGATATGACTTGTTCTAATCTTTCTCTGGTTTAAAATTCCTCATATGAGTCTTTATAACCACAGGAGTGAATCTAAACTTGCATGCTTAAAGGATGAGGCTTTTCCTTTTTAGTTACCTAATCATGCTCTAGCCTCACCCCCATCAAAGGAATCACCTATGTATTCTTCACGGTCCAACAGTAGCATTACTCTTCTTTTTATTTCATGAAATTTCCTCATTAGGTGCCACTGCAAATGCTTTTCCCTTTTTTTCTGGAATATCAGTGCCCACATTTTTTTTTTTTTTTTGATGTTCAACACAGAGAACATTCTGGGTACCATATGTGATTGATCTGTGCCTGAACTGAGCCACTTGTCCTAACTGGTAGTCAATTGTTTATTACATGCACTGTCCTCTATTGCATTCATTTGTTCACTTTTCTGACTTGCTTTCTAGAATATGAACTCGTGTACTGCAGCCCTGATTACCTTGTAATCCCAACGACTAAGACAATGGCTACACAGAGCAAATGTTCAATAAGAATTTCATCGAGGGGAACTTCCCTGACAGTCCGGTGATTAAGACTTAACCTTCCAATGCAGGAGGTGCAGATTCAGTCTCTATCTGTACCAAGGTTGTAATTATTTGAGCAAATTCTGAGAGATGGTGAAGGACAGGAAAGCCTGGAGCGCTGCAATCCATAAGTTTGCAAACAGACACGACTGAGGGACTGAACAACAACAATGTTGTAATAAATGCAATAAAGACTTTAAAAATGGTCCACATAAAAAGTATTAAGAAAAAAATTAATTGAGCAACTTCTCTGGTGGCTCAGTGGTGAAGAGTTCCCTTGCCAATGCAGGAGACATGGGATCTGTGATCTGGGAACATCCCCCATGCTGCAAGGCAAACTAAGCCCTGTGCCACTACTGAGCCTGTGCTCTGGAGCCCTAGAACCACAGCTGCTGAAGCCCACACGCCCTAGAGCCGGTGCTCTGCAGCAAGAGGAGCCCCTGCGATGAGAAGCCTGTGCACTGCAACAGAGAGGAGCCCCCGGCTCATCACAGCTACAGAAAGCCCTCGAAGCAATGAAGACTCAGCACAGCCAAAACTAACTAAATAAACAAATATTTTCAGAAAAGTGTTTCATTGAAATAATATGACCCACAGGTTCAAGAGAGCCTGGTAAAAACATAGAAAAGCAGCTAAAAGCCCAAATTAATAGCTTTATATGTTTGTATTAAACCATGACTGACTGATTTTGTGATTCTGGAAAGTTATTCAACTTCCCTTAGCCTCAATTTTATCATTTGGGGAAGAAAAAGCAAGTGGAATAATAATACTTTGTGGAATAACAGTTAAGACATGAGATGATTTGTATAAAATGCATAGCATGTTTTCTGTCATATAGTGAACACTCAAACGATAGGTGTTATTATTTGCACTACTACAAAATTAACACCCCAAAATAGGAATCCATGAAGATTCATGATGCATTCATGGAAAAAGATCTACATGTTTTTCTTATCACCAAGCTCTCAATGCTCACATATTTATGTTTATTTGAGGTTGTTACAGTAAATTTAGTGGCTACCCAAGCCTCTAAAAATTTAAAGGATGCCTAGTTATTTATTTATTTTTTTCTTTCAAAGACTCTGAAAATGTTCATTTCCTTTCAGCTCAGTTCAGTTCAGTCGCTCAGTCGTGTCCGACTCTTTGCGACCCCATGAATCGCAGCACGCCAGGCCTCCCTGTCCATCACCAACTCCCGGAGTTCACTCAGACTCACGTCCACTGAGTCAGTGATGCCATCCGGCCATCTCATCCTCTGTCATCCCCTTCTCCTCCTGCCCCCAATCCCTCCCAGCATCAAGGTCTTTTCCAATGAGTCAACTCTTCGCATGAGGTGGCCAAAGTACTGGAGTTTCAGCTTTCGCATGATTCCTTCCAAAGAAATCCCAGGGTTGATCTCCTTCAGAATGGACTGGTTGGATCTCCTTGCAGTCCAAGGGACTCTCAAGAGTCTTCTCCAACACCACAGTTCAAAAGCATCAATTCTTCTGCGCTCAGCCTTCTTCACAGTCCAACTCTCACATCCATACATGACCACAGGAAAAACCATAGCCTTGACTAGACGGACCTTAGTCGGCAAAGTAATGTCTCTGCTTTTGAATATACTATCTAGGTTGGTCATAACTTTTTCAGTTCAGTTCAGTCGCTCAGTCGTGTCCGACTCTTTGCGACCCCATGAATCGCAGCACGCCAGGCCTCCCTGTCCATCACCAACTCCCGGAGTTCACTCAGACTCACGTCCACTGAGTCAGTGATGCCATCCGGCCATCTCATCCTCTGTCATCCCCTTCTCCTCCTGCCCCCAATCCCTCCCAGCATCAAGGTCTTTTCCAATGAGTCAACTCTTCGCATGAGGTGGCCAAAGTACTGGAGTTTCAGCTTTCGCATGATTCCTTCCAAAGAAATCCCAGGGTTGATCTCCCTTAGAATGGACTAGTTGGATCTCCTTGCAGTCCAAGGGACTCTCAAGAGTCTTCTCCAACACCACAGTTCAAAAGCATCAATTCTTCGGTGCTCAGCCTTCTTCACAGTCCAACTCTCACATCTGTACATGACCAGAGGAAAAACCATAGCCTTGACTAGACGGACTTTATTCAGCAAAGTAATGTCTCTGCTTTTGAATACTATCTAGGTTGGTCATAACTTTTCTTCCAAGGAGTAAGCATCTTTTAATTTCATGGCTGCAGTCACCATCTGCAGTGATTTTAGAGCCCCAAAAAATAAAGTCTGACACTGTTTCTACTGTTTCCCCATCTATTTCCCATGAAGTGATGGGACCAGATGCCATGATCTTCATTTTCTGAATGTTGAGCTTTAAGCCAACATTGTCATTTCCTTTAGACAACCCAAACTTGAAGGTCGTCATAATGTTACCATAAATATACACAAGTATGAGATCTAGCTATGGAATGGCTTGTAGGAGAGAGAATAGACAAATATGAAATAGGTATAAAAGCATACATAATTCATGTAAATGGCCCAATAAAAAGTAGAAATTTCTCCATAATTTTCAAGAAATAGTTCAGTGAGGAAGAGGAGCACATTTTCAAGCTGAGTTTGATTCATAAGTGATTTTATATGTATGCCTCAGAAATGTAGGAGAAACTGAATGACTTGGGAGCTGTTTCTGAAGGATTGGTAGTAGACTGCCTCAGTTTTGTAAATCAGCATAAGAATACCAAGGAGTTTCATCCTCAAATGACACTTCTGAATTTATTTCCTACTAATAGCAACACTTGGTAAACTGTTGTGGACCTATGCACTGATTAAATCTCCTCTTCTTATCACACTCTAGTTGAAAGTACAGATAATGATCACGGATCCTGTGGAGGACATGCGGGTCATCCATCGCACTAGGTGTCTGAGGTAGTATACTTGATTCTTCTTGGGTCATAGAAAATCTATTTATTTAGGCTACAATGTCTCTGCTCTACCCAAAAGTGCTTTCATGAGATTCATTGGAATGCATGCCTCAGCATCTAGAAACTATCTCAACTGTGACAATTTGAAAGGTCACTAGATGAATGGCTTATTTCTCTTCACCCTTTACCTCAAACCATCTGAGTTGGCTTTGTACCTTTTGTGATGACAAAAATGTTACTGAAAATCAAAGCCATCTGTCATTAAAATAATCAAGATTAATCAGAACATAGTTAAGGTAAAAATGCCCTTCTTGAGGTAACAGTTGTTTGAGTGCCCTCATCATAAGCTCCCCAAGCCTCTCTTTTTAAATTTTTTTAAATTTAATTTTTATTTATTCATTTTTATTTTCTATTTTTGGTGGTAAGGCATGTAGCATGTTAGTTCCCTGACCAGGGATCAAACCCATTCCCCTGCAGTGGAAGCATGGAATCTTAACCACTGGACTGCCAGGGAAGTCCCAAATCTCTCTCTTTCTTTTTAAAATAATTTACCATTTTCCTTCCTTTCAGTGACAGCTTTTTGATAAGGCTGGTTGGATGGTTTGTTTCAACTGTAAACCTGATTCCTACAATGTTGCTTGGTTCCTGAACCATATTTCTCATGAAATCTTGCAACTGGGGAGCATAGTTTTATTAAGACTAAGAATTGGATTCTGTTATTTTCAACTCAAGCTGATTTTCTTGTTTTCTTTACATCAAGTAGACACTGAAATTATCTAGAAATGCTGACCTGCCCCAAATAAATTTAGGTGACCAAGCAGTTTCCCCAAATACCAATGATGCATATTCCCTTATGTAAAGGGAAAGCAAGAGGGAACAGATGTTTGAGCACCGACAGGGACCCAGCACCCTCAAGTCATAATCTGGAAAGTGTCCCAGAGACAGCACTACTTGCATTCCCCTCTCTGTCACCAGAAGTCACAAGTCCTTCACTTCTAGTTTCAATGTCTATAAAGAAAGCAAGGGCCTGGCACTCTGAAAAGAAAACTCATCCTATTACAAAAGGTGAGTATAGTTTTCCCTACATGTGTGCATGCTCAGTTGCTCAGTTGTGTTTGACTCTTTAAGAGCCCATAGACTGTAGCCTGCCAGGCTCCTCTGTCCATGGAATTCTCTAGGCAAGAATACTGGAGTGGTTTGCCATTTTCTTCTCCGGGGGATCTTCTTGACCCAGGGATCAAACTAGTGTCTCCTGTGTATCCTGAATTGTTAGGTGGATTCTTTACCACGAAGCCACCTGGGAAGCCCACTTTTCCCTACATACATCACAAATAATTAAATTTTCTATCATTCTCTGATTAGGGTTATCAACACTGTCCACCTGCATGACTATTGTCATTGAGGGGGGTATGTTTAAAGTCTCTAGGATCACTTTCCCTAATAACGTCAACAAATGTAGCCTGAGTTGAATTCTCTTTCTAATCAGTAGGCAAAGTGATGTTTTAGTTAACATCTTCTTTGGTCATTGTTCTCTAAAGTCATCATAGATTAAAAAAGTTTGTTACTAGTTTGGTCTGGATGGGGAGACAAAAATAGAAAAAAACCTTATTTGTTCAGGATTAGATTGGAGGCATGCTGAGGGGATCATCAAACTTGAAAGAGACACTAAAAGGAAAAGATGGGCTGCTGACCAAAGACAATTACAAAGGGTCCCAACTTACAGAGGTTTGAGTAGGTGTTCTCAAGTTTATGATGGACAAAGGCTATGCACATTCAGGAGAAAGTGCACTTTGAATTTTGTTTTGTTTTGTTTTTTCCTCGGCTAGGGACAGGGGAGCCTGGTGGGCTGCCGTCTATGGGGTCGCACAGAGTCGGACATGACTGAAATGACTTAGCAGCAGCAGTAATATGCACTATGACATTCTCTGCAGTTCCCATTAAGCCATGCGACCTCAAAGTAAACAACAGATACGCTTAACAGCCATTCTGTACCCAGACAACCATTCTGTTTCTCAATTTTAGTAATAGCATTCAGTAAATTATATGAAGTATTCAATACCTTATTATAAAATAACCTTTGTGTTAGATGATTTTGTTCAACTGTAGGCTAATAGAAGTTTTCTGAGCATGTTTAAGGTGGCTGTGTAGTAAAGAATCCACCTGCAATGCCAGAGCTTCAGGAGATGTGGGTTCTGTTCTTGGGTGGGAAAAATCCCTTGCAGGAGGAAATGGTAACCCACCCCAGGATTCTTGCCTGGGAGCTCCCATGACCAGAGGAGCCTAGTGGGCTGGAGCCCATTGACTCACAAAAGAGTCAGACATGCCCAAGCGCGCGTGCATGCATGAGGCAAGGGAGGTTAGGTGAAGCCCTGATTTCAGTAGGTCAGGCATGCTGAAGGCTTTTCAACTGACGATATGTTCAACTTACAGTGGGTTTAGTGGGACATGTCCTCCTGCAAAGCAAGGGAGATCTGAACAAGAATCAACATCAGCATTGAGAGTCCAGCTATCATGGGGGCAACTTGCCTCCCTGTTTATGACTTGGCCTCTGATCCTGTATATTCTCCACTTTGCCACTGTAACCATTGTTCTAAAAGGCAAGTCTGAAACATCTTTAAAAATTGTCAATCACAAACAAGAGAATATTCTGACTCCTCACTGGGTGTTATAAGCTCCCTCTCAATCTGACCTCTGTAGACCTCACTTGATTCCAATTATGAGAGACTTGGGCAGGTCCCAACACTGATGCTTCATGCCACTGACCATTCTACTTCCTGGCATGGAATACCTCCTCATTGAATGCCAAAATCATTTATCCCTCAGAACTTATTTCCTGACATCTCCCAGTAGAAATGACTATTTTGTATATGTTCCCCTCTGTCTTTAGTACCTGACATATATCTAGCTGTGTGTTAGAATTTGCCCACATAGGCTCATAGGAGCTAATCCTTAAACTTAAAGGAGCTTTCAAAGCCACTTATTAAACACACTATTATTAAAAACTAAATTCTATAAAGTTACATTTAAATTAGCTATTTAAAAAACTATATTGAGAAATACTCAAAGCTCATCACTTCCTAGATATTTTACTACATTTTACAATCACATATTCTTTGAAGGTCTCTATTTCTATTTTATATGTATGTTGGATATACTATAAATGACACGCCACTGTGAATCTCTTTCCATCACTCTGACCAGTGACATCCTGTTGGTAGTTTGAGATCATCCATGATGGGAATATTGATAAACCATGGAAACTGACAAAGACTACACATCAGGGTTTTCATGTTGTCACACTGACTGTCTAGCCTTAAGAAAATGTTTGACAAAATGTTAACAATACAAATTAAATTTAAAACTCACTGTGTTTCTAGATGTTGCATTATGAATAACACAAAAAAATTGAGAACAGTCTTTCAGAATTCGAAAATTGTTATCCACTGACCCCCCCCCAAAAATAAACAAACTTCTCTGTCACTGATGACTAAGGGAAGTGCTGACATGCATCTTTGTGGTTTCCCTTTCATCTTACTTGTTAATACAGACTGAAACAACAGATGTTGTTTATTTCTTCTGGAACTCTGTCAATTGCAACCATTAGTTAGCTGTAGATACAAAAGGTCAGCCTAAAACCAATGTAGGCATTCCCTACATTTAAAATAAAGAGCATTGTATATTTCATTATTATTTGTAAATTAATTGCTATGCTTTTTTTTCTATGCTTTCTGTAAATCAGTAGTATTTATAATATGCTTGTACATACTTGCATTATACTTGTTTCCTCCCAGAAGGCTATTGTTAAGCATTTACTAGTATACCACTTCATGTGCCTATCTCCTCCAAGAGCCTGGAAGTTTCTGTTTTTCATTTGTTTTTTAAGAGTTAGGATTCTATCTGAAGCACCATCAAGTCTTCGGCACCTATTGGACACCCAGTAGGTACTTGATAAATGCTTGTGTCGACTTGCGTGAAAGGAAGATAGTATTCCTGGCTACTCAGATTTGTAGGACCTCTCCAGCCTCACAGAGACTGGCATGTTTCTCAGCTGGGCCAAGGTGACTGGGAAGCAATAGACTAATTATCCTGTCTAAATAGAAAGGAACAGAGGAAGAGAAGAGGTGCCTGGCCAAAGCGCCAGTGTTACAGAATATGTTCCTATAATTCTTTTACTAGTCTTACATTCTAAAAATGTTATCATCAGAAGACATACTGAATATAATGTTTGGCCTGCTCATTTAAAATTATTTTTAGAGTCTGTAATGCATGTTAAGTTGCTTCAGTTGTGTCTGACTCTTTGCGATAGACTGTAATCTGCCAGGCTCCTCTGTCCATGAGAATCTCCAGGCAGGAATACTGGAGTGGGTTGCCACCCATCCTTCGGGAGATCTTCCCAACCCTGGAATGGAACCTGGGTCTTTTATGTCTCCTGCCTTTGCAGGTGGATTCTTTACCACTAGCACCACCTGGAAAGTTCAAAGTCTGTAATAAGTGCAGCTCTATCATACTCAAAGATATTCTCTACCTATTCCCCAACACCCATAGATTTACATACTACATATACTTAATATTAACATTTATTAAGGGGAAAGAATTGAAAACATATACATGCCAAAATATCAATAAAGTTACTTGAAGTTGTAAAATAATCCCTTTAATTGCTGAATTCACATTGGAACTTTGTCCTCAGTTGGTTTAGAACAGAAAATAGAAATCATCCTTGGTATTTTAGTAGAAAAAGAGTTAACAAAGAGCTTCAGGCCCTTACAGTATGGTTGAGGCACAAAGCAGGAATACTCTATAGCCTGGGACTGCAGGAAGATCCAGAACTTTGTAGAACTGACCTATTCAAAGGGCTTTCCTCTGCTACAAGCCACCATTGGATGCAGACTTATAAGGATGCTTGTATCAAGAACCACTCTGAAAACCCACAAACATTTACAGAATGTGTACTAGAAAGGGCTACTATAAAATTTTACATACCCAGTTTCCATAAACAGCCAAAAGAAGAAGGGAAATGACCTCTGCCTTATTTCCAAACAACGTAGATGTATATCTAATTGGCAGACTCTAATTCACTTCCAGTCATAGCTTCAAGAGAGAATAGGAAATGTGAGTTTTAGATTTCCTACTTCTATGGAATAGGAAGATAAAATAGAAAAGAGATGGTTGGATGCTGAGTGTCAAATGACAGTAAACAATAAAAATGCTTAACTGGTCAGATTCTGTTCTCAGATGGCTATGGAACTATATTCTTCAAATTGTGTCAGAACTCAACTGACCACTCTACCAGTTCTTCCAAAGTGAGGTTTGCTGCTGCTGCTGCTAAATCGCTTCAGTCGTGTCCGACTCTGTGCGACCCCATAGATGGCAGCCCACCAGGCTCCGCCGTCCCTGGGATTCTCCAGACAAGAACACTGGAGTGGGTTGCCATTTCCTTCTCCAGTGCATGAAAGTGAAAAGTGAAAGTGAAGTCACTGAGTCGTGTCCAACTCTCAGCAGCCCCATGGACTGCAGCCCACCAGGTTCCTCCGTCCATGGGAGTTTCCAGGCAAGAGTACTGGAGTGGGGGTGCCGTTTGGCTAACATAAAATAACTAACAGCCTCTCTACCTAGAAAAAAGTCTTAAAATATGATTGTGATCATTGAAAATGTGGCATGTGTTTTGTACTCTGCTTTTATTCTCACTTAAAATTATTTATATAGTGATAAAAAATTTCATAACCATTTGCAAAGGATACTTAATATGCCATTTGTGACTGTCCTATATTACACTTAACCATTTGTCTTTTGCCAGTCATATAGGTAAGCTATGATTTTCCACAAATGCTAATGATTTCGTAGCAACACCTCTGTATATAAATATCTATCATCCTCTCCAATTAGGATAGATTATCATTCTTCTCTTAAAAAATGGGTATCATTAATTGGCTCACCAAATCTAGACCTCTTTATTTGTTGTGTAAATGAGATAAAAGTAGAACCACACATTATTTTAGAAGGAACAGGGGAGAAAGTCAGCAGTATATTTGTGCTAAAATAGCACAACTTCTAAAACACCTGGGGCCTTGTTTAGAGGCATTACATAAAAGCATAGATTGCAGTAAATAATGATACATTCTGATGTGTTTTAGACCCATAATCTTCATGTAATATATAAAGATGTTTCTTATTTAAAATGAAACTTTATCATTAGAATCTAGTACTGGCAAATATTATTGCTTATTTTCCTAAAGAAGACCACATCTGTTTCTAACATTTTTAGTTTAAATCAATTCACTAAGTATGTGATTCCCCATCATGCCAAATTCTGAGACTATCAAAATTGTGCAAAATAATGCCCCTAAACTTCAAGAGCTTACAATGTTTTAGAGGAGGGAGAAAATTGCTTTATTACTCTATTTTAAAACTGAATTTTGTTCTAAGATTTTCTTTAAATCTGAGTGAGAATGGAGTTGGGTGATAGCACAAATGATTCTCTTTAGAATCTCTAGACTGTAAATTCCTCAAGGACTGGAGATTTATTTCTCATTTAAATTGTTATCACCATTACTTAGTTTGCAACTTGATAAATATAGATTGGATAACTGAATTAAAAAAGTGGATATTAAATGAATGAATCCACTTGGACTGTATTCTCTATGATGGAAAATTAGTTCAAACAATGGCCAAAGACCTATGTGGCTTAGTAACCAGGCAAATTATACTGCATTTAGAGAACATTTATCAAGAACTTAACTGAAGTCTGTTATAAACCATTTACATACTGTACTTTATTTACTATTTATAACTACTTTACGTGGTCAATACAATTATGTTTCCCAACTTATACATAAGAAAATTAAGGCTTAGAATTGATTTGCCAAATCATGCAGTAAGAAATGAAGTGGGGATTTCAAATCCCACCATATTCTTAACCATTATACTAGGTTGCCTCCTATAGATTATAAAACAAATATCAAGAGTAGATACGGGGTAAAATAGTACAGCAAGTCAAGAAAACATTGTTCAAATGCTGTGACATCCTGCATGTTTTTTCATGACAAGAAGAGTCTCATCATTGTCAAATTTCTACGTGTCCTTTTGGTAGGGAGCCTACTATTGCCTCTTGAGGTCCTGCCAACTCTGAATTCCCCCAGCCCCCAAAGGTTGAACGCATACTCTGTCCCAAAGTGTTCAGAACTTAAAGGAACACAAAGATAAGAGTAAATCCAGTTCTGTTGGTAAACACTGCCTTTGTCTCTAACTGGTATGCCACATTGCTGTTGAAATGGTATAATTTTCTATCTGTCCATCAATGTCCACTCTACAGTGATGCTTTGTTGATCTAGATACTTGCCAGCTTGACAGGGTTGCCTCTTGCTTGAATTAGAGCTTATATCTCAGTGGGAGGCAGAATTCTAAATGATTCCCCATATATATGGCTCCTGATGCACTTATGCCTACTTCTAAGGTTTGTGGCTCAGAGGTTAAAGCATATGCCTGCAATGCAGGAGACCTGGGTTCGATCCCTGGGTCGAGAAGATCCCCTGGAAAAGGAAATGGCAACCCACTCCAGTATTCTTGCCTGGAGAATCCCATGGACGGAGTAGACTACACAGTCCATGAGGTCGCAAAAAGTCAGAGACGACTGAGCCTACTCCTAGTTATTCAGTCAACACTAGTCAAGGTGTTGCTGTAAAGGGATTTTGCAGAGGTAATTAAAGTCGCCAATTGACTTTAAGACTGAAAGATTATCTGAGTGGAGCTGGAATTGACATTTGAGTAATAAATTTGAGTAAATTTGAGTCTACTGGTCAGAGATATTATTGAGTTAAACAGATGAGAAGAAAGAGAGATTTAATAGGAGTGAAATAGGTGGAAAGACATAGGGTATAGAATTCTGGACTCTCTAGAAGCTGAGAAGAGCCTGTGCTCTCAGGCTGGGAATGGCAGGGAGCTAGGGACAGTCCTATAGCCCCAAGAACCTGGACTCTGTCAGGCACTGAATGGATTTTGGTGTGGCCTCTTCTCCAGAGCCTGCAGAGAAGCCAGCATCCTGATTTTAACCAGGGTATACCCTGAACAGAGAAGTCAGCTATTCAATACCAAACTATGAGCTTTTAAGCACACATTGTTTCAAGCATCTGTATAGTATTTGTTATACAGAGATAGAATTATGGTCCATGGGGTCACAAAGAACTAAACCCATATTAGCAACTAAACCACAATAACAATAGAAAACCAATATGAGTACTATTGTTCACACTCTAAGGCTGAGAATTTTTCTCCTCAGTTCAAATGTTCGGTCTGAGGTGCTTCTAGCATGATTTACATTGAATTACAGAATCTTCCAGATCCTATAAAACTTCCAGTCTTTGCTCTGGGGCTAGGGTTCTTTCAGTGTTTTTGTTGAGTTCCCATTTTTCATTCACAAAAGAAAACTGTTCTTCAATTCAATGGATAAAGCTTTGCTGTCAAGCCACAACAAGTTTCAATACAGTCTCCTTACTCAAGTCACTGGCTACTTATTGTAGATATTTAAAATTGACCTTTCAATTTCAAAGGTCATTTTTTCTATTAAAAAAGAAAAAAAAATATTGGTACTTTCCTGGTGGTCCAATGGTTAAGACTCTACACTTCCATTGGAGGGGGTGTGGGTTTGATCCCTAGTTGGGGAACTAATTCCCACAATCCAAGTGGCCAAAGATTGAAAAAAAAAAAAAAAGAAACTAAAAAAATGTAAATAAATAAATATCATGTGACCTGATATTGTCAACTCTAGGGAAAGTATAATTCTACTCCTCAGTAATGCCTACATTTAAGTTTGGTTTGAAAAGATTTACCATTACCTGTGAATTCTTTTGGCTAACCAGAAAAGAAAAAATACATACACTTACCTACAGATTTCCTTTTCAGGTTTTGTGTCAAATAAACTTAAAGTAACAGGCAAAAGAAGCAAATGTACACTCAGAATACTAACTGGGAGTGCAAAGGTGGTAACTTGATGTTTTTCAATGTAAATAAATACAGAATGTTCATTGGACTCCTTCATAATTGCCTTCTCCATTTTTGTTTGGTATTTGTCCTTATTCTTTCTTTATCAGACAAATATCTTAAAGTCTCAAACCACCAGCACTTTTATATATCTTTTATATATCTGTGCGCTTCAGGATAATATTTGCTTTCAAAACATTTTTATAGTGAGATAAAAGAAAAGCCTGGAAGGAGAAGGTGAATTATATTAAACAGTGATTCATAAGAGTTGAACGTCAATGAGGTGGGAGCCAAATATTATCTGGAGGTTATTTCACATCTTATCATCTTTTGAAATATGCTATCCTATATAAGAGAAAATAGACTTTATTCAGCTTTGCAGATCCATTGTTTTGGATTTATTTAAAATAGCAGATAATTTCCTCCTCCAAAGCAAGGACTCAAAGAGTTATGGTATAATAAACCCACCTTTAATATTAGCAACTTCTCCCTCACAGAAGTCCAATTTAAGAAGTCAAAGGTTCATTTAACTAACCCCAGATTTCTCTGCAAGAGGTGGACTTTAAACTGGTAAAAGGCAGACTCATTTACATTTCAGGTTAGGCATATCTAAGTTCATTTTAAAATCTTATTATACACATATTTTATTCTATGTGTAATAAATAGACTAAAACCCAGCAGGTAAATCTGATCCTTTGTTGAATTTTGTTTGTATCTAAATGTTTTAACAAAAAGTTCTATTGAAAAGGATAATAATAAAACTGAGTGGGAATTGTTAAGTTTTATCTTCTTAGTTAAGCTTTTGGAAGACTAATATTAAAGATCACAAGGTTGTAACCCAGGCATCACTATTCATCTGGTAGAAGTTTAATAACAAAAATATAAAGCATGAAATACATCAAGAAATAAACATCTTTTGAAAACTAACCTATACAATACTATTTCAAATATGATACAAGCACATACATTTAAATAAGAAATTGTAAACAATACATGAAACTAAAATTGAAATGGTAAAGTAGGGTAATATAAGGAAAGAAGAGGCTGAAGAAATTGACTTAATCTATACTAATCAGAGAGGACCCTATGAGATTAATCTTCTAGTAGATCTCAAAACTGCCTACACAAAAGAACCACCCTCAGAAGAATTAATTAACTTGACCAAGAGGAATGGTTCTCCAAGTGTGGTAACCAACACCTGGGAACTTGTTGAAAATGCAGATTCTCAGATTCACCCCAACTGCAGAATAAGAAATTCTAGAAGTGGAACCCAGCAATCTGGGTGGTAACAGGTCTTCCAGGGCTTCTGTTTGAGACTCATTGATCTAGAGTAAAGAGATAAATCATATCTTTCTTGTTTGTGAGTGCTAATACACAGCCAAGATTAAAAACTCTGAGTTTCACACTAAAAATTAGGTAGATATCAAAACTCAACAAGAAGAAAATGAAAACCTTATTAAAAACTGGCAAAAGATCTATCTAAACAGACATCTCATCAAAGAAAGTATACAGATGGTAAATAAACATGTGAAAAGATGATCCATATGGTATGTCATGAGGGAATTGCAAATTAAAACAGTGAGAGATCCTACACATCTATTAGAACCGTTACAATCTAGAACACACACGATATCAATACCTACAAGAACACCCATTCATTGCTTGTAAGAATACAGAACAGTACAGCCATTCTGGAAGACAGCGTGGCATTTTCTTATTGAAGTAAACAGTCTCTTACCATATGATTCTACAGTTGTGCTCATTGGTACTTATCAAATGAATTTAAAAAAAGTCCACATAAACCCTGCCATTGGATGTTTAGAGCAACTTTATTCAGAACTGCCAAAAGTTTGAAGCAAGCAAGATATCCTTTAATAGGTAAATGAATAAGTAAACTGTGATATATCCTTATAATGAGTTATCACGAAATGATACCAAGCCATGAAAAGATGTGGAAGAGGCTTAAATGCATATTATAAGTGAGAGAAGCTAATGTGAAAAAGATGCACACTGTGTGATTTCAATTATATGACATTCTGCTGCTGCTGCTGCTGCTGTTGCTGCTAAGTCACTTCAGTCGATTCCGACTCTGTGCGACCCCATAGACGACAGCCCACCAGGCTCCCCCATCCCTGGGATTCTCCAGGCAAGAACACTGGAATGGATTTCCATTTCCTTTCCCAATGCCTGAAAGTGAAAAGTGAAAGTGAAGTCGCTCAGTCCTGTCTGACTCTTAGCGACCCCATGGACCGCAGTCTACCAGGCTCCTCCATCCGTGGGATTTTCCAGGCAAGAGTACTGGATTGGGGTGCCATCGCCTTCTCCAATGACATTCTAGGAAAGGCAAAACTATGAGGACAGTAAAAGGTTAGTAGTGATAGTGGTTAGAAGGCAGGAGGGGATGAATAAGTAGAACACAGAGGACTTTCAAGGAAGCGAATTTATTTTCTAATTTTTTTTAAACTGTGGTTAAAATTTGCACACATAAAAGGTTCATATGTGCATGTTAAGTTGCTTCAGTCATGTCCAACTTTTTGCGATCCTATCAACTGTAGCCCACCAGACTGTTTGTGGGATTCTCCAGGCAAGAGAGTGGGTTGCCATGCTCTCCTCCAGGGGCTCTTCCCAACCCAGGGATCAAACCCATGTCTCATGTCTCCTGTATTGGCAAGCGGGTTCTTTACCACCATCACCACCTGAGAAGCCCCACGTATAACAGGACATGGTACTAAATTGGTGAATTCATATCATCATACATTTGTCAAATCTACAGAATATATAAAACCCAAACTGAACTTTAATATAAACTATAGACATTGGGTGATTATTATACATGAATGTTCATCAATTGAAAAAAAAATGTACCACTCAGGCACTATATGTTGACAGTTGGGGAGACTGTACTTGTGTAAGGTTGGGTTAGGGGGATATCGAAGCTCTCTGTAATTAATATTTAATCTTAGTGCAAACTTGAAACTGATCTAAAAGTCTATTAAAAATGGCATATGACATTAACAGATAAATTTCATAAAAGATAAATTACATATAAAAGTATTTAAAAATGACAAAATTTTTATTTGACTCATCAGCTGGTAAAGCTGCTAGGAACAAATGTTATAGTAAGCTCAAAGGAGAATCCAAAGACCAAACACGCATGGTCATTAGGAATGCTGAAATTAACTTGCTTCATGGAGGCAAAACAGGACTTTTTCCAACAATGTATAAGGACAGTTGATTAAAGCTCCAGTAGACAGAGTTTATCTGCATTTATATAGAGAGGAATCACTTGTATTAGTTTCTGCTTTCTACAAGTTAAATTCTAACTCTACAAAGTTATATAATAGCTCCAAGACAATGAAATACACAGACCCTCCAGAATCAGATAATTCAGATGGAGTGCTCCAAACAATACATAGTTCTCTATGGATGGAGCTTTATAATCTTTTGGGTCATATTAGAGTTGTGTACAATTTTTCTTACAGTTAAAAACAGATGGAAAAACAGGCAAAGCAAAGCTTGGCCCCTTAATAACATGGACAGTTGAGATGACCAGGAGGCAATAAGCCTTGAAAAAGCAGAGGGTTAGAATTAGAACAACAGGTTCAACAGCGTGTTTGTCCTTTGTCAAAGGGTGTCAGGTGTCATGCTGATGATTTTGTTATTCCTAGTATGGTAATGTGAAGTCATCCTTGGTTTCTGGGAAAAGATGTGTATAATTAATGCTGTGCTTAGGGATACTAGTCTAAAGCAATCTCTGAAATGGATTAAATGCCAGAAATGATTGGGGAAGACTAGGATGAAACTGTTAAGATCATTCAGGATTACGGTAAAATTTAAAGCTTTCTTATCCAGAGATTTCCTAAGAATTTCTTTGGAGACAGACATTTCTTCAAATTTATCTTATTCTACAAAACTCACAAAACCAGTTTGTACTCTTTCTCTCTCTCATGGCCTTGCTCTACAGTAATATGTTGAAAATAGAGACCCAGTTTTCTTTCTAGACAGGGTGGATAGTTATCTGAGTGAAAAGTTTCATTTTCTAGCATTTTTCATTGAAACCACCACCTGATAATTATACTGAATAGAAAGTAACCATTCATCACATCGTTAATATATCAATTCATCACTGTCTGCCTTGTGTGAAGCAAAAGAACTAAAATTAATCAGTCAAACCAAACTCCATCACAACCAAATGCCTGGGGAGGGTGGGGGCCAGAAGAGAATCTTTTAAAATGAAGAAAATACATTGGCTTCCACTGGCAGCAGGATTGAGGCCTCAGTGGTAACACTACTTTCTGTCATCATAGAAGGTGATTTTAATCTCCTCCCTTTGCCCCGTTTGAGCAACTTTAAGTTTGTAAGAAATTCAAAAGCTGTTAAATGTTATCTTATCCACAAGGGAAGGAAGTAGGTGAGTTCTGACACTGCCCTTTCATTGCACAAAATCCTTGCTAATGAAAACCTTTTACAAAACAAATTCACATTTCAAATTGCAACTGCTGCCTCTGTCCTTGTCACCCTGTTTCTCAACTGATAAGTTTACTCTGTCAGATGACCCACTTAGAGACTCCTAGCTCTAAAGCTCTAGGAAAGAAGGTGTCTTTGTGGTGGTGATTAAACATACAGGCTGGCTCTAAAGGTTCCTGGTAATGAATAAGGTGCATGGGGAACTATTCATTTGTTGCTTATCGTCACCTGCTTTCTTGACTTGTGATGGTGCCATGAAAAGAAACCTGAAAACTGCTTACAAACTCTTGAAAATAACAGCCAGATTTTATATTTTGTTAAAGTCACTTTTCTTGTATGACAGCTCCTGCATAACTGCTTGATAAGTAATTAGATGTTTGGTTGGTTATAAACCATAGATTCTCTAGAAAGTTTAGAAGGAAAAAAAAAGGAAAAAAGAATTCTCTTAGGGGCTAAAAATGTCAAGGCATTTATTTCTAAACTCCTACTCTAGATTATAAATCTTTATTATATTCTACATAGAGTAAGGGAATTTGGCATTTTTAAGAGAAATGCTTTAAGAATTTCAGTGGTTGCATGACAGTACATTACCACTCCACCCCCCCCCCATAAAATTCAGGAAATTAAAAGCTGATGAGAGGCAAGGCTCTGGCAAAATGGAAACAATCAAGACACTGAGTTGTGGGTTCTGAGCAGGCAAATTCTCTCCCTCACCAGGAAGAGGCACCCACTAAGCCCAGCTGTGCACATGTCATACCGTGTGTATGTGTTAAGGTGCCTTAGTCATGTCTGACTCTGTGCAACCCTATGAATTGCAGACTGCCAGACCCCTCTGTCCATGGGGTTCTCCAAGCAAGAATACTTGAGTGGGTTTCCATGTCCTCCTCCTTTAATGGATCTTCCCAATCCAGGGATCAAACCCATGTCTCTCACCTCTACCTGCATTGGCAGGCAGGTTCTTTACCACTAGCACCATCTTGGAAGTCCACATGCCACATTCATGCTTCATCAAAACTGCAAAGTACATGACGGAAACCTCTGGGCTTGGTCATTGATCGAGGCAATGACTTTAAATTCAACACATTTTCAACTTACCAAGTATCTTCATCTTTGCTACAGCTCCCAGGACACTAAGAAAAGTGACAGGCATCTGAACATCATCAAAAAAAATCTCCAAACAATAAATGCTAGAGAGTTTGCAGAGAAAGGGGAACTCTCCTACACTGTTGGTCAGAATATAAACTGGTACAACAACTATGGAGAACAGTATGGAGTTTCCTTAAAAAAAAACAAAAAACAAAAACTAAAAATAGTTCCTCCCTGGTGGCCCAGTGATTAAGAATCTGCCTGAAAATGAAGAGGACACAGGTTCCATCATTTCACTGAGTTAGACATCATTACACTCATCTCACATGCTAGTAAAGTAATGCTCAAAATTCTCCAGGCCAGGCTTCAGCAGTATGTGAACTGTGAACTTCCCGATGTCCAAGGTGGTTTTAGGAAAGGCAGAGGAACCAGAGATCAAATTGCCAACATCCGCTGGATCATTGAAAAAGCAAGAGAGTTCCAGAAAAACATTCTGTTTTATTGACTATGCAAAGCCTTTGACTGTGTGGATCACAATAAACTGTAGAAAACTGTGAAAGAGATTGGAATATAAGACCACTTGACCTGCCTCTTGAGAAATCTGTATGCAGGTCAGGAAGCAACAGTTAGAACTGGACATGGAACAACAGACTGGTTCCAAATAGGTAAAGGAGTACGTCAAGGCTGTATATTGTCACCGTGCATATTTAACTTCTATGCAGAGTACATCATGAGAAACTCTGGGCTGGAGGAAGCACAAGCTGGAATCAAGATTGCCAGGAGAAATATCAATAACCTCAGATATGCAGATGATATCACCCTTATGGCAGAAAGTGAAGAGGAGCTAAAAAGCCTCTTGATGAAAGTGAAAGAGGAGAGTGAAAAAGTTGGCTTAAAGCTCAACATTCAGAAAACAAAGATCATGGCATCTGGTCGCATCACTTCTCGGAAGATAGATGGGGAAACAGTGGAAACAGTGTCAGACTTTATTTTTTTGGGCTCCAAAATCAGTGCAGAAGGTGACTGCAACCATGAAATTAAAAGACATTTACTCCTTGGAAGGAAAGTTATG
This sequence comes from Aepyceros melampus, assembly GCA_006408695.1. Classification (NCBI taxonomy): domain Eukaryota; kingdom Metazoa; phylum Chordata; class Mammalia; order Artiodactyla; family Bovidae; genus Aepyceros; species Aepyceros melampus. The sequence continues at coordinate 473,153 of SJXQ01002331.1, forward strand.
ACCAACCTAGTTAGCATATTAAAAACCAGAGACATTACATTGCCAACAAAGTCCATCTAGTCAAGGCTATGGTTTTCCCAGTGGTCATGTATGGATGTCAGAGTTGGACTGTAAAGAAAACTGAGCACCAAAGAATTGATGCTTTTGAACTGTAGTGTTGGAGAAGACTCTTGAGAGTCCCTTGGACTGCAAGGAGATCCAACCAGTCCATCCTAAAGGAGATCAGTCCTGAGTGTTCATTGAAAAGACTGATCCTAAAGCTGAAACTCCAATACTTTGGCCACCTCATGCGAAGAGTTGACTCATTTAAAAAGACTCTGATGTTGTCAAAGATTGAAGGCAGGAGGAGAAGGGGACAACAGAGGATGAGATGGTTGGATGGCATCACCGACTCAATGGACATGAGTTTGGGTAAGCTCTGGGAATTGGTGATGGACAGGGAGACCTGGATGTTGCAGTCTTGCGGTCACAAGGAGTCAGACACAACTGAGCGACTGACCTGAACTGAACAGGTTCCATCCCTGCTCCAGGAAGATTCCAGATGCCGAGAGACAACTAAGCCCGTGTGCCACAACTACTGAGCTAGTGCTCCAGAGCCCACAAGAGGCAACTACTGAAGCCTGCTTTCCCTAGAGCCTATTCTCCAAAACAAGAAAAACCACCCCAATGAGGAGCCTGTGCACTGCAACTAGAGTGTAGCCCCCACTTGCTACAATTCGAGAAAACACATACACATACAGCAGTGAAGACCTAGCATAATCAAAAATAAAAATAAAGAATAAAATGAATATATAAGCAAACAAAGAAAACTGAAAAGAGAACTACCATATGACTCAGCAATCCCACTCCTGTGTATATATCCAGAGAAAACCATAATTTAAAAAGATACATGCACCCCTATGTTCACTGAAGCACTATTTATAAAAGCCAGGACATGGAAACAACCTAAATATCCATAAACAGAGGAATGGATAAAGAAAATGGGGTACATATATACAATGGAATATTACTCACTCATAGGAAAAAACAAAATAATGCTATTTGCAGCAACAAGAATAGACCTAGAGATTGTCATACTAAGTGAAGTTGTCAGATACAGATACAGAAAGACAAATATCATATATTGCTCACACGTGGAATCCAAAAAGTGGGGTAGACAAGAACTTATTTACAAAACAGAAATAGAGTCACAGATGTAGTTATAGAAGACAAACTTATGGTTACCAGGGGATAAGGGGGAAGGGATAATTTGGGAGATTGAAATTGACATATATGCATTACTGTATATAAAATAGACAGCTAATAAACCTCCTGTATAGCACAGGCAACTCTACTCAATACTCTGTAATGACCTATATGGAAAAATAACTTTGCTATATACCTGCAACTACTATGACACTGTAAATCAACTGTATTCCAGCAAAAAAAATTTAGAAAACAAAATTTTAAAGACATTAACATTTATTAATAAATGTAAGAAAAAAAAAAATGATGAAAGCTCAATACATTTTGGTTGGATGAATTAACTTGTAGATCGTTAGTCTTCAGGGCAGAGTGTCTCCATTTGAGAATAACAAAGAGGGGGAATTAGTGGTTAAAGAAAGCAGAGACAATGATGCCTATGCCAGAAACAGTTTTCATTTTCACATAAATCAAAGGAATGCTTTAATATTTGAGTTCTGAGTTAGACACAGACTGAAAACACATGTAATTTTATTTTATGCAAAAGAAAAGAGAGATAATGAAACAGAAGGATATCGTATAAGTCTCAGCCTGGAAGCCAGTTAAATTGGAGAGGACAATTCATACTTTCATGCTAGCAGCCAGAGAAAGAAGGAGGCAGTGGTCACTGGGATACCAGCCAAATCTTACTGGAGTGTCCATAACACTGTCTATTTCTAATGAATGACTATACAAACTGGTTTGCAGTCAGTGTGCTGACCGTGCTGGCAATTTAAGTTCCTTTTGTTAGTGAGCTCTTCAGCTGGAGTTGTCGACCTGACAAACCCAGTGTTAAGATGATTTTGCCTTTAAATGAGAGTTGGGAAACATATTTCAGAAAAAAAAAAAAAGTGGAAGGGCTCAGTTTCCTGAGAGGAAATAGACATATATGTTACTAATCCAGGATTTAATGAAGTGAAAAGAAATGGACCATATAAATGAGAAATGTTCAATATAACAATAAAAAGAAGCTACCTGTACAAATAAAGACTTGTGATGACAGTAAAATTCATGCTTTAATCTGAATAGCACACAGCTTGCAAAATGCCAGCACATATGGTATCTCAGATCCTCAGTGAAAGTGAAAGTTGCTCAGTCGTGTCCGACTCTGCAATCCCATGGATTATACAGTCTATGGAATTCTCCTGGTCAGAATACTGGAGTGGGTAGCTGTTCCCTTCTTCAGGGAATCTTCCTAACCCAGGAATGGAATCCAGGTTTCCCTCATTGTGGAAGGATTCTTTACCAGCTGAGCCACCAGGGAGGCCCTCGATCCTCAGAGGTATTTTAAAATGTATGTGCACATTATACATATATTGATTTTGAGGCCCCAAAGCCAACTATTGGACATTTGGACAGAATCAGACGCTCATAGTTCTTGTGAGCAATCCTCTAATCGCCCATTGTTTTCCTTTTACTTGTATCTTCTTTCCTAGATATTTCACCTTATGAAGCCCTATGAACCAATTACTCTTATAACCCACTGACAAATTTATAAGTTGCTGTTATGAGTCACACTGTATCGCTCATAAATGCATATGTTGAAATCCTAAGCCCCAGAACTTCAGAATGTCACCCTATTTGAAATTATGGTCTTTGCCTATGTAAGTAGTTAAGGTGACATGATTAAGTGGACCTTAACCCCACAGGATCCCCATCCTTACAGAAAGGAGAAATGTGGACACAGAGATAGGCACACAGAGAGAACACCACATAAAGACAGAGACAGCGATCAGCGCTATGCTTTTGAAAGTCAAGGAATGCCAAAGATTGTCAACAAATCACTAGAAACTGGGGAAGGCCGTGAAATAGAATCTCCCTCTCAGCCCTTAGAAAGAATCAACACTGCTGATACCTCTATCTAGCTTTTCTAGCCTACAGAACTGAGAATAATGCATCTTTGTTGTTTAAGCCACCCTATTAATGGTACATTTTTACAGCAGCCCCAGCAAATTAATACAATACCATCACATGTATTACTCTAAGAATGGAGACATGTCTAGAGTGTAGGGTTATGTGTCTTTAGGACAATATACCAAAGAAAATCCTTCATCATCCAGTAGCAATAGCTCAGATGTTCTAAACTCTTTCAACAAGCAGTAAGCAAGAGTAACCTGGGGAAAGCAGATGTGTCAAGTTAGTTCCTTGGGTGTGTGATATAGATGACATCCACTCACTCTGTTTTCAATTCATATTCTGGGCTGAGATTTCCTCCCAGTATTATCTGCAGGAAAGCTTGTTGGCCAAGAAAGTTGGTAGAAAGGAGGATGGTTTCTAACTTTACCTACTACCAGATATATGTTCTTTACAAGCTATTTAACTTCCCTATTTATAAAGTGAGGATGAGGAAACTTATCTTACTAGGTTATTGTGACTGTAAATGAGTTAATGCCCATCACTTTTTCCAAGACATTTTCTCCTGCCTCAGTGTTGAAAGCTATCGAAGAAACCAGGGAAAAAATATAAACACCACTTTTTCTAGCCCCAGAAACTAAAAATACTTAGCTCTTTCTTTGTCTTTTTCTTCTTAGTAAAACACCATAAATTTGCTTCTGTAACATCCATTTGTTTGCTATTTCTCTTAACTTTTATATCTCTTTTACCATGTCATCCCCATCAACTTTGTCCCCCTGACTTTCTCTTCTCTGAGGCAAGGAGCTACTTACATTGTTTTCCCTTTACTCATTCTTCTCTAGGAAAAGCACTTTTCCTCTCTCTGCTGGTAGCTGAAAAATTTCTACTAGGATGGCTTAGAGGCAGTAATTTTGTTGGAAAGCTGTGCCCAAGGACAGACCTTGAGTCCACATTTGCAGAGCAGGTGCTGTTTTTGTCTAGTGCTGTTTTACTTGGGGTGGTTTGAGAAGGGTAGATGTGCCGACTGACATGCGTGATCTTTATATTCTGGCTTTCCACCCGCATTTCTTCTCTACTCTCTCCACCCTGTTCTGACCCTGAGAGGGAAAACTCTATGGAGTATTTACCCAAGCTCTCTTGTCCTCCTGCCAGGATATCCTAGTGTTAGACCAGAGAGAAATGGGGTACTGAGGCATGCCATCTCCAGGTCCCTCCTTGCAAGGCTATGATTTTGAAAGCAGCTGCATTCCTACTAAGACTGTAGCTTCTTTCCAGAAGCTCGTCTCCTAATGCTATAGCTCAGTAATACCATTCTCTCCCCTCCCTCTTCAAGAACAGGGATAGTAACATAAACAACTATAACAGCCCCTCTTCAATACATTTATCCCTTAAAAATTGGAGTACTTGCACTATTGTCCACTGGGAGTTTTATTATTCTTTAACACTTCCCACACTTTTGTAAATAATTCATTCATAAAATTCTCTTCACTTACACCCATTGAGGTGCCATTTCTTTACTGTCAGGACTTTGGTTGCCCTGGCACTACCATCTCCCTAGTACTTTCATCTCTCTTCCTAAAAACATCATACAAGTGTGACCAGCACATAATTCATAAGTAACTTCTACTTTATTCCAGTTCATCTATAGCCTGAAGAAGTTTAGCGATGCTTTTAATCACAACCATAAGGTATATGTTACTAGGTTATCATGTATTCTTTATATTCTTGGACTTTTCCTTTTTACTGTCTTCATCTTTAAACATTTTCATCTGTGAAGGCCGTCTAGGCCAGTGGAAAGAGTACGGACCGTTGTGCCCCAACTGGTCAGGCTTACCTATTACGATATTAGGAGTCTGTGAGTACTGCACTTTTGAACAAAACATGAATCTTCCATCAGTCTTAATGAGTGTAACACCCCCAAGTTAATAGTAAAGAAGAAATAGTAAAAGTGAAGGAAATAGCACATACTAGTGAATTAACAGTTATCATCATCTTCCATATGGATAGATAAATAGATCCGTTTTGTCTGATGTTTGTTAGACACTGCTATCCTCAGCCCAAAAACACCCTGAGATTCTCATTTCCTTTCCCATTTAGGTATTCAGCATTCAGTTCAGCGTCTACTTGGTATAAAATGCCATACTTCTACGATCAGTTTTTATGCTCCACCATCTCATGGCATTAGTCATGATTTCCTTTTCACTACTACATAATCAAAAGTAATCATCACAATTCGATGTCTCCTTCCCTTGGAGAAGTGGAGATTTCCCAGCAAAAGATCATCTCTTTCCAACCACTTTATTTGGACAGCACTGGTCTTACAGGAAAACTCCTGGAACAAACACTGAAATTACCTACTTAAAAAATATTTATTTATTGGGCTGCATCTGGTCCTAGATGTGGCATATAGGCTCAGTAGTTATGGCACAGCATGTGGGATCATAGTTTCCCCAAGCAAGGGTCAAACCTGGAACCCCTGCACTGGAAAGTAGATTCTAACCACTGAACCACAGGGAAGCCCCTGAAATTCATTTTTTATTTACTATCAGTGACTGTTCACCCTCTTTCTCATCACTGTTGGCCCAATCACCCAGTCAGTCAAGAACTATTCTTTGGAAAAAAATCATTCTTCGCATTCTTTCCATATGTAAGTTGGTTTTCTCCCCTGGATAGTGGTCTAGGAGGAAAATAATTTTTCCAGAAGTTCTCAAAACTTTCTTAGAATTCAGGAACTAGGTCAGCAAACCTCAACACAGCTTCCCATTTCAAGGTATTGTTCATGCTCCTGGTTTCTTTACTGAGAACCCTGCTTTGGGGTTATTTTCTCCTTCTCTCTTTGATAGCTTTTGACCTTGTCCTTGCTCCTCTGTCCTGTACTTTTCCTGTTCCCCAAACTGACCTATAAAGAACTCTTCCATTAGCCACAATTTTTCTTTCGGGATCATCTTTCTAGATCATCTTTCTGTTATATAAGCCTGTTAATGCATTCTTTTATTTTCTTCCTCCACACTCTAAAATGCTTACAAGTCATGATTGTATATGAGGTTGGCATCACTGGTCATTGATCAAATTTTTTCTCAGATCTCCTTAATTCCTAACATGTAAATTCACTTATCTACTTCTTGAATTTTCATCATTTTCACTTTTCTCTTTTCAGCTTCTTTTTATAGTCTCCAGGAAAGCAGAAAGAAGCAGCACAGGCTTTGTATCTAGTAGAACACGATATTAATCTCAGCTTGACCACAGAAGTTCAGTTTCTTCATCAGTAAGAGGAGAGAATATTATCCACTACAGTTTTCAGGATGATCACCCTTCATACGAGCATGTGTACACCTGTGGTGGATTCATGTTGATGTATGGCAAAACCAATACAATATTGTAAAGTAATTAGCCTCCAATTAAAATAAATAACTTTAAATTTAAAAAAATAAAATAAAAGCCTGTCACAATACCTGGCACATTGTGTCCTGTCAACAAATGTTTGTTTTCATACTTCTTCATTAAACTCAAATATCAGGGATATTTATCTTTCACTGTGGTTTTACTCTTTTCTCTGAGAACTCATGCTTAGATCTAATTTAGCACATATCACCAGTTGGAAAGACTGAATAGATATCTTGCCCTTCTGATGATTTTTCTTATATTTCTTAACCTTTCATGTTCTAGTAGGAATTTATTTATCTTCTTCAGGCCATGAAAAACTCTTTGCTATTTTAAAGAATTAATTTTGGTTATTATTATAGATCTCTGGGTCAGGAAGATCCCCTGGAGAAGAAAATGACAGCCCATTTCAGTATTCTTCCCTGGAGAATTCCATGGACAGAAGAGCCTAGTGGGGTTCACAGGGTTGTAAAAAGTCAGACATGACTGAGCAACTAACACACACTATGACAGAATAATCGATATTATTTTGACTCTTATATCACCATCTATTTTCATTCCAAAAGACAAAGTACCTAATGTCTACCAGTCCACATCATTTTTTGTCAAATTTATTCCAGTCTGTTATCATATTTATCTAAATAAGCTTCTTAAATTCTATATGAGCTGATGAATTCAGGGTGTTTATCCAAGGAGTAACAATTTGGTTATTTCCAATTCCATTAGTTTAATAAAATGATTTACAAAGCATAGTGCTTCTTTGTAATGTGAGAGATTCCCTGCTCTTTAACAGAGTGGATCACCTTCCGCTCATGCATGTACATGTGTGTATGTCTGTGTGTGCTATGCACAGGAGACAGCTGAGTGGTAATGGTCATCCATTTAAGTGTCATGATATGATATATATACAGTATTTATATTATATATATCATATATATAATGCTATAATATAATGTAAATAATCTAAGGCTTATTATGATTCATCATCCAATTAAGATGTCCTTTATTCTTAAAATCTACAGGATGAGTGTTAGATGGAAATTCCATTTCTGGATGGTTTTCTTTTTCTATAGACCCAGCTCTTTGGCAGCTATCCATGTCCCTAATGTACTCACCATAGTTACCTGCAAAAAAAAAATGACGCTTGATCTCTTCTCTCCAGAACCTCATACTAAAGCAACATTTTAATAAATGTCTGAGATGAAAGACTGAGGCATGTGAGTATCTGGGGGATAAATGTTCTAGGTAGAGGCAAGAAAAAGTACAAGTGCCCTAAGTGGAGAGTATGCCCAGTGAGTTTAAGAAACAACCAGAGTGTCAGTTTTTCTGAAGTGTACAAAGGGCAAAGGAGGAAAGTATGAGATGAGAATATTACAGGGGTATTGGGATTTAGAGAAGGAGGAAGATGCTGCAGGTTCTTGTAGGTCACTATAAGGATTTTGGTTTATGCAGTGTGAGATAAAAGCCAATGGGGCGTAATGAGCAGAGAAATTTCATGAACCGCGTTCTGACCTTGTTTCAACAGTACTATTATGGCTGCTGGGTGAATTGTTCTTAGAGACAAAGTGTGGAAGCAGGGAGAATTGTTAGAAAGACCTTGTAATGATGTGTGTGAGAGATAATGCTGGCTGCAACGTAGGTGGGAGGGGTGGGAGTGATGAAAAGTATTCAGGCCACAAGATCATGTTGAGAGCAGAGCCAGTGGGATTTGCAGACAGATTGTCGGTGAGATGTAAGGGACAGATAACTCCAGCTGTTTGAGAAGTTGCCATAAACTGAGTGAAGATGTAAGAATACATTTGAGGTGCATGACTTAGATGTTTGAGTGGAGGAGAGAAGGCGGCAGAATGTCGGAGACTGTGGAAAGATACAAGATGGTGGTTGGTACTGGAGTCATTGGCTTCTAGATGGTAATGAAAGCCATGAGAACGAGATTTGAGAGAAAAGGAGAAACCAGCAACTGAAACTGAGACTGAGTAATCAACGAAGAAAAAGACCAAAAGGAAGGGGTGTCCTGGAAGTAAAATGGGGGAAATAAAGTGTTTTAAGAAGGAAGTAATTGATTCACTGAACCAAATGTTGCTGACAAATTAAATGTGGCAAGGGTTAAGAATTGTCATTAAAGTTCACTGTGGAGTTTATTGGTATCCTTGATGAGATACTTTTGAAGAGAGTAGCCGAGGGAAGCCCTGATGAATTTGATAGTGAGAGGTGTGGTGGAAGGAAAGAGAGAAAATACAAGAAATGTTCTTCAAATAGATGTCCTATGAGGAAAGCTGATAAAGGATGAAGATTGGATTTTTTAAGGTGGAAAAAACTACAGAATAGGGATGCTAATAATGCAAGAGAAGGGAGAAACTGATAGTGCAGAGAAGAAACAGGACAATTACTGGAGTGAGCAATCAGCAGCAAAAAGTGAACAGACTCAGTGCTCAGGTAACAGGCTGGCCTCAGAGAGCAGCTCATTCCACCCTCACTCTGTAAGGGTGAACATGAAGAGGACATGGATGCGTGTAGGTGTAACGTTGCAAGGCTGCAGGAGTTCTCTTGCTATTGTCTGCAGTGTCCCAGCAAAATAGGAAGCTGGGCCACAAGCTGTGTAAGACAGTAAGGGAAGAGGTGTTGGAGAGTGAGCCGGTTTAAAATGTCACCTGGGAGACGGAGAATGAACGGCCAACAGAAATGTTGTATGATTGCTTGTCAGTGTTATAGGCCAAGTTAAGGACAGGAGTTAGTCTTCATGAATTTAAGGTGCAACCAGTGATGGTGGGCTTTATTCTCTGCTCACATTTGGCTGCACAGCCTCAGGCATAAAGTGAATGGCTGGATATTTGCACAAAGGTGTCTTAGCTAGGAAATATGATGATGTAAAAAGGGCTCAGGAGTTGAGGTGTCAGGAATGGAGTGATTATATAGGAGGGCTCTGGGGGCCAGGAGCAAACATGAAATATAGGGTCAGTAGGGTTTAATAAACTGTTTGAATCAGGGCATCTCAGACTAGCCTAGTTTTTCTGAAGTAAATAGACTTGTGTTTCCTTCTGTTTTATTCTCTGTGAGGACTGTTGCCTGCTCATGTCTTGCTCACCATCCTTCTTTTTCTCCTGGTGCATTTTAGCACATGGGCTTCCCCAGTGGCTCAGTGGCAAAGAATCTGCCTGCAGTGCAGGAGACCCAGGTTTGATCCCTGGGTCAGGAAGATCCTCGGAGGAGGGTCTGGCAGCCCACTGCAGTATTCTTGCCTAGAGAATCCCATGGACACAGGAGCCTGGTGGGCGACAGTCCATAGAGTTGCAAAGAGTCAGACATGACTGAAGCGACTGAGCACGCACACACATATTTTAGCACACACAGAATAAATTTGTTTTTATTTTTAAATGTCTCCTTATTTCTTCTGAAATATTTCACTACATTTTTGTTGTCTTTTAATATTATCAAATCGAACTTTCCATGCTAATGAAAATGTTCTATATTTGTACTATTCAATAAAATAGCCAATGGCCACCTGTGGCTTTTTATCACTTGAAATGTGAATAGTGTGAGGAAAGGAAATAAATGTTCAGTATTATTTAATTAGCATTAATGTAAATTTAAACAGCCACTTGTGGCTAGTTGCCAGTGTATTTGACAGGTCAGTGAGACTAAGAGCCATCTTTATATTATTTAATGATACAAATGCGATTGGCATTAAAATCGTCTTTCTGGTTTCCCAGAAATGTCCTTCATTTCTGCCTTAATTTGGTTCTAGTGCATCTACTTCTCTATCTCCAAAAGATTTAGGGAGCACCAACTGTACACTGGGACTAGTGGGGAGTATTGGTGATTTAAGAATGCTTGTACTCAAGTAAGGAACAGATGGGTAAAGAAATCAATGACAATAATGGAGGTTCCACAAAAAAAACAACCTGGATGTCCTTCAGCAGATGAATGGATAAGAAAGCTGTGGTACATATGCACAATGGAGTATTACTCAGCCATTCAAAAGAATACATTTGAATCAGTTCTAATGAGGTGGATGAAGCTGGAGCCAATTATACAGAGTGAAGTAACCCAGAAAGAAAAACACCAATACAGTATACTTACACATATATATATATAATTTAGAAAGATGATAATGATAAACCTGTATGCGAGACAGCAAAAGAGACACAGATGTATAGAACAGCCTTTTGGACTCTGTGGGAGAGGGAGAGGGTGGGATGATTTGGGAGAGTGACAGTGTAACATGATGATATAAGTGAAACGAATCGCCTGTCTAGGTTCGATGCAGGATGCAGGATTCTCGGGACTGATGCACGGGGATAATCGAGAGAGATGGTGTGGGGCAGGAGGGAGGAGGCGGGGTCAGGATTGGGAGTTCATGTACACTCGTGGCTGATTCATGTCAATGTGTAGCAAAATGAATACAGTATTGTAAAGCAAAACAAACTAAAAAATAAAAATTAATTAAAAAAAACTAAAAATACAGTTGCCACGTGATCCTGCAATCCCACTCTTAGGCACATATTCATATAAAACTATAATTTGAAAAGATACATGAACCCAATACTCATTGCAGCACTGTTCACAATAGTCAAGACATAGAAGCAATCTAAAGATTCATTGACAGATGAATGGATAAAGAAGACGTACATATACACAATGGAATACTACTCAGGCATAAAAAAGAGTGAATAATACCATTTGCAACAATATGGATGGACCTAGGGATTATAATACTAAGTGAAGTAAGTCAGAGAAAGACAAATGCCATACGATATCACTTACATGTGAAATCTAAAATATAGCACAAATGAACATATCTACAAGACAGAAACAGACTCATGGACATACAGAACACACTGGTGGTTACCAAGAGAAAGGGGGGAGAGGAAGGGAAGGACTTGGAGTTTTGGGTAAGGAGATGCAAACTATATTATATATAGGACGGATAAACAACAGGTCCTACTGTATAGCACAGGGAATTATATTCAGTATCCTGTGATAAACCATAAAGGAAAAGAATAGAAAAGGAATATACATTCATGGAAAAGAATATATATAAAACTGAGTCACTTTGTTGAATAGCAGAAATTAGCACAACATTATAAATCAACTATATTTCAATAGAATAAACTTTAAAAAATCAGTGACAATATAAAATTACAATATGATGTTCCACAAGCTATGGTCAGTGAAAATGTGAAAAGTGGTAGGTGCCCCAAGGGGACAGGACAAAGGGAATGTATTTTTCAGCATCCTACTAATTGAGTGTGAATCCTGGCTTTTGGCTTTCTTTAGGGAGTAATCCATCTCACGGAGCATCCCAGTTAGACTTTCTTCTCAAAGTCACCTTCTTTGACAAAAGAAACACAGAATTTGTTTTCCTATCTTGATCTGCTTTAGTTCAAATATGCCATTCTTTTTTCTGCCCCCTCCATGGATAGATCCATGAAGAGATCCATAGATAGATAATCAACGTATAAATGATGGATAATCGATAATTGATAGATCGATGGATGATTGCCTGATTGATAGATATGAATGTGTGTGATGATCACTCCTGTTCTAATTCTCTTGTTCTTGTTTCATTTTGCAGCTTTTTTTTTTTCATTTTTCATTCAGAGTTCTTTCTATGTTTCTATTCCTTTGTTTGGCCACCCACTTTTTTGTCTCCATTACACAGCTTTAAAATGGCCACATCTTTAAGGGGAGCAGTAATACCCAGTGCAATGCAAAGCGTATTTCCTGGGGTACAATAATAACTTGACGGGCCTCATTGTGGGCTGAGGGCTGGAGAGACATGAGGCAATTTGCATTCCAGCAAATATCAGTCTGTCAGGTCCTTGCTATTGTCTTAAAAATAGCTCCCACATATCAGGACATATTTTAGAGCTAAGTTAAAAGCACATTTGCTTGTTCAGAGCATCTCTTATGAGGCCAAAAATGCTGAGCTCGTGGAAAGCAAAGTTGGAAGTATTTATTTGTAACTTGCAGTTACTCAAGAATTCCCTCTGGGAATGACTTTGCAGCAATTTAAGCTCAAATGTAGAGCAAATAGAAAAGTATACGCTTTTTCCCCACTCTCATAAGATTTGTCTTGTACCACCTCCTCACATGGATAACAAGTAGAAAAGAACATGATTTAGAAACCAAGATCTGAAGACTTATCTTCAGTAACTGTAGGAGACTTTCTCAGTCAGTGTTACAAGCCACACTTCTAAACCAAGCTTCTGCCCCTAAATTACTCTAATCTCACTCATCCTTCTCTCCTTGGGGGTACTTTTGATGCCGAATTAGTAATGTAGTACATGAGAAAAAACTGTTGAATGTCACATTTTAAAAAGCAACTTAGTTGTGCTTATTAGTTCAGACTTTTAAGAAACATGTAGTACCTTCTCCTGCTCTGATGCTTACGGCAAAAACACATAAATTCTATTTATACATCAAGTGACATTAAACATCACAGCTTTGCTTTGGCTTCTGCAAAAGCAAGAAAAAGATGGAATGGAGAAGAGAGACATAGACTTGGTGATACAGAGATGGGCACTTAAGAATGAGTGGAATACAAAGGCAGGTGAGAGACCAGGTGAAGAGAGAGGGACAGACACCCCCACAGCTCTCTTTACCTCACTTTCAAGGGATTAGATTTAAAATGGGAGGGAGGTTCAAGAGGGAGGGGATATACATATACGTATACCTATGGCTGATTCATGCTGAGGTTTGACAGAAAACAACAAAATTCTGTAAAGCAGTTATCCTTCAATTAAAAATAAATAAATTAAAAAAAATAAACATAAGCAAGTCATCCTAAGCAATATTGAATGGTGTAAGTTGCTATTCAATTGCATGAGGATATTTTATCCTTACTGTGATTGTTTAGGAGTCATATAGGTCAGATCTGAGCATGAAGGTGCTGGACTCAGGTTTGAGGTGGTCAGGGATGGGTGAGGAGTGTGGCAGGATGGAGATGCAATGAGTGAATTAGCACTGCAGATTGTTGTGTTCATGCAATAACAATATTGGACAATCTCTGTATGTACTGAACAGTGTATTCTCCACTCAGCTCTTAAGACTTCAGAAGAAACCTACAGGGACAACCCTTTCACCTCAATGAAGCCCTATGACCTAGAGACTATAAATGCAGGCTCTGGATACAAGCCTTGGTTGAAATCTGAATTGTGCCACTTACCAGCTATGCAATTCTGGACACATTTTTAAACCTCCATTGGTATGTTAGTTCTCTATTGCCCAAGTCTACTGTCATAGTGACCATGAAAACTCCACCCCACCTTGACCTTTGTGGGCAACTTCCTCATTGGTTAAGTAAACAAAATATTTATTTCTCTGCTATGATGGAAATCAATTTAATGTGGTATATACAGTGACCTCACATAATCTAAAGATGGAACTCAGTGTATGGTGCCTGCTGATAGAATTTAAGCAGAGAATTTACATTTTTAACTGGGAAGATAAGACTCAAAAAGTGCTACCACCTCACACCAGAGCATCACGTCAAAACTGTGGTCACCTCACATAACGGCTTCCCACGTGGCGCAGTGGTAAAGAATTCACCTGTCAGTGCAGGAGATGCAAGAGACCTGGGTTACTCCAGGGTTGGGAAGATCTCCTGGAGTAGGAAATGGCAACCCACTCCAGTATTCCTGCATGGAGAATTCCGAGGACAGAGAAGCCTGATGGGCTACAGGCCAACAGGGTCCCAGTTGGATATGACTGAGCTATTGAGCATGCACATATACCTCGTGCAGTCCCCATGGCAGCACTGTACCTGTTTCATACATTTGGAAAAACTGAAGCACAGAGCAGTAAATCTCTTCAAGTCATATGACAACCTGATGGCAAACCTCAGGTCTTGGCATTTCAATCCATTTCTCCTTTGATCCCACAGTGGATCTCCTGAGAGCTGTATCCTAACAGCAAACTGACAGACAGAGGCTTCAAGAACACAGCAAACACACAAACGTAGAGAAGGGACATATGGACACAGTAGGGGAAGGATAAGGTGGAACCAATCAGGAGAGCAAGATTGAGATATATACTACCATGTGGAAAATAGATAGCTAGTGGGAACCTGTTGTATAACACAGGGAGAGCTTTGTGATGATGAAAATGGGTGGGATGCGGGGAGTTGGAAGGGGGAGGGGATGCATGTATACAAATATCTGATTCACTTCATTGTACAGCAGAAACTAACACAACATTGTAAAGTACCCAGTCACTCTGGAGAACAGTGTGGAGATTCCTTAAAAAATTGCAAATAGAAATGCTTATGACCCAGCAATCCCACTGCTGGGCATACACACCGAGGAAACCAGATGGAAAGAGACACGTGTACCCCAATGTTCATCGCAGCACTGTTTATAATAGCCAGGACATGGAAGCAACCTAGATGTCCATCAGCAGATGAATGGATAAGAAAGCTGTGGTACATATACACAATGGAGTATTACTCAGCCATTCAAAAGAATACATTTGAATCAGTTTTAATGAGGTGGATGAAGCTGGAGCCAATTATACAGAGTGAAGTAACCCAGAAAGAAAAACACCAATACAGTATACTTACACATATATATGGAATTTAGAAAGATGGTAATGATAAACCTTATGTGAGACAGCAAAAGAGACACAGAGGTATAGAACAGCCTTTTGGACTCTGTGGGAGAGGGAGAGGGAGAGGGAGAGGGTGGGATGATTTAGGAGAGTGGCAGTATAACATGTATGATATCATAAGTGAAACGAATCACCAGTCTAGGTTCGATGCAGGATGCAGGATGCTTGGGACTGATGCACGGGGATAATCCAGAGAGATGGTGTGGGGCGGGAGGGGGGAGGTGGGGGTCGGGATTGGGAGTTCATGTATACTCGTGGCTGATTCATGTCAATGTATAGCAAAACGAATACAGTATTGTAAAGCAAAACAAACAAAAAAAATAAAAATTAATTAAAAAAAAAAAAA
>SJXQ01002331.1:488697-535310 GCA_006408695.1 Aepyceros melampus
CATGTACACTCATGGCTGATTCATGTCAATGTATAGCAAAACGAATACAGTATTGTAAAGCAAAACAAAAAAATTAAAAATTAAAAAAAAGCATTGTGAAGTAACTATACCCAAAAAAAAAAAAAATTAAAACACACACACACACACACACACACACACACACACACAGCAAAGAGATTTATACATAGAAGAGAAGGCAGAAGAAAAGTATTGTGTGGAATGGGCAAAGAGAAAAGTGAGTAATTCCCAAGACACACTGCATTTCTGCACGCTATCCCTCTGATTTTCATGCTGGCTAATATCCAGATTAACTTGTTTCATTTCCAGTCTTCTCAAGTGTGCAGTTTTAAAGCAAACTAAAAATAGAAATAAATGAATGAAGTCAGGGCTCCACAACCAGGAAAAACCAAATTGTCTCCTCAGAAAGTAATGAAGCAAGACTTAGGGTTGTTCTTAATCATTTAATGGCCAAATTGCTAAGGTGGGGAAGAAATAGCAGAGATTAATGTGATACTGTTTGTATTTGCTTATTCCTCCAACAATTATTTTCCAATAATAAATATAATGGTAGATTTTTCACTTAAATTTTTGGAAATATGGATAAATTCAATGCATATGCATGCCTTGGTCCATTTTTTTAGAAGTATAAATTCATCCTTCAGAGTTGAGTGTTAATTTCTATTTAATACTTAATTGAAACTTTTTTATATTCTTAACATGCAAACATTTTAATTTGAAAGAGAAACAGTAATGTTAATTGTGATATAACACATTCATTTTTAGGAAGCCCTGCAAATGTTATTGCATATTTCTGAGAATTCAACTCAAAACAAAATTTAATATGATTAAGCATCCATGGAGCATTTGAAAGACATAAAAATATAGAAGGGAAATAAAGAATTCCAAACATACCAAATGCTCCTTCATAAAAATTTTTCCTTGATATTAAATCAGCTCAATTTGGAAAGGTTACATATAGTTAACCATATGATGTCATATAATACATCAAGATAAATGGAAAAATATAATTCCTTTTTACAGAGTATGGTTTCAATACTTAATTCATCAACCACCATTTTGACAGAGAGGTTCAATATGCATCTAAGCTCCAATCCACAATGCATGCACTATAGCTATTTATTACAATGTTGTGTCATTTGTCACTTTTATGGAATTCAGTGTATTTTGCAGGCTGTAAAATGGGCTAGAGTGATTCAAAAATGATCTATGCCATCATTATTTCTCATTCCTAGTGCTTCAATTGCATCTACTCTCCCCAACAGTCTTGATTTATTAGGTGAGTAAATAACAATATGCTTCAATAATGTATATCTATTGAGACTTCATTAGCTGCCCAGGAGATGCTATCCTGATTTTAAATAATTGAAACACACATGTGATGGAGTCCAATGGACTTGAGATGACTGGGGTATAAATATTTGCTAAAGCAGAGTGGTGGAAGGAAGAGGCTTTCAGGCTAGATTGGAATTGAAGGGACAGATTCAAGTGACAGTAAGTGTTCTTTGTATAAAGATTTAAGAGGCGTCTTCTTTCAAAATAGAAAAGCACCTTAGTATGGAGGTAAGGAAATTTGTTCATTTTCTCTGAATCCCAAACAGACTGTCCTCTATCATTCAGCTGACTCAATTTTTAAAATGGACCTATAACTCTAGTCAAATTCACTCATAACTTAATTCCCAAGGCAACCCAGTGCTGAGCCTCAGAGTCCAATAAAGTAAGGACCAAACAGTGGAGTATATCGCTCTCTTCAAGGCTAACACTTTATCTTCTGCTAGTTGAGGTCATTCACTTGCTAGGTTAAACAAATTTTGCTCTCTTAATTAGAAAGTTTTTTAGCTCTGTCTATAACTCACAATATGATGAAATAAGTTTAAGTCTGTAGTCAAAAAGTCTCAGTTCAGTGTTTCAGAAATTTCTAGAACAGTTTCTGTCAGAAGCCATTTGTAAAAGGTACAGCTTAGCTAGTTAAGAAAGATAAACATAATACAATTTCTAAACTACCCCAGCTGGCATATTTTGGCTAAAATGCATTTTGGGGAGGAGAATATTTATTTCTTCTCTAAAATAGACTTAGAAGTTCCCTCCCTCTAATCAGAGAAAAAAGTTGCCTCACAAGTGGTGAATAGACACTAAAGAAGAATGTTTATTTCTGCTTTAAAAGAAAACTGGAAAACCCTTCTCCCTAATCGGAAGGGGAGGCATAGTCTCAAATGTGAGAAAGAGTTGCTAAAGGAATAGCATATCTACATTAAAAAAAAAAAGGGTGTGTGTGTGTGTGTGTGTGTGTGTGTGTGTGTGTGTGTTCTTCTTTAAAAAGGAAATAAACATGACCCCCTCTTCTTGTTCCAATGGCAAGAAATGTCCCATAGGAATCAGGCATCTATTTAGAGAGGTCAGTAATGTAATTTGGGACAGACTCTTAGGTGGCAGCAGGGAGGCAGATTTTAAGTATCTGGTGAAGAATATTCCAGACCAGAAGAGTTAAACAGAGCTGATTGAGGCAGGAGGGAAACCCCAAGGCAGGAGATAAAAGGTGCTGAGGATCTCCTCCTTTAATTAAGGGAAGGGTGGGGGGATACAAGGCTGTGTGACCACAGATATTATTCATAAAGAAAAGAGTGTCTAAAGAGGAGGGCAGCTCATGAATGGTAACATAACCTAAAGTGAGAGGCTCCTCACCACAGAGTCACTGAGGATAACTAGCAAAATAGGATGATTCAAATAGATGTTTTCCAACACTCAACACATTTATGGGAGGTATNGTTGGAGAAGACTCTTGAGAGTCCCTTGGACTGCAAGGAGATCCAACCAGTCCATTCTGAAGGAGATCAACCCTGGGATTTCTTTGGAAGGAATGATGCTAAAACTGAAGCTCCAGTACTTTGGCTACCTCATGGGAAGAGTTGACTCATTGGAAAAGACCCTGATGCTGGGAGGGATTGGGGGCAGGAGGAGAAGGGGACGACCGAGGATGAGATGGCTGGATGGCATCACAGACTCAATTGACGTGAGTCTGAGTGAACTCTGGGAGTTGGTGATGGACAGGGAGGCCTGGTGTGCTGCGATTCATGGGGTCGCAAAGAGTCGGACACGACTGAGTGACTGAACGGAACGGATAGTCCATAGGGTCACAAAGAGTCACAATTGAGCAACTGAGCATGCATGCAGATCCCAAAGTAAGTATTAATATTGAAACAAATCTTGATTCATTTGATGAATAGAAAAAAAGAGATTTCTTATTATTATTTCAAATCAAAATTATTGGGTACTGGTGAGGTTTTATTTTAAAATACTTCAGTAGCTATTTCTTAGAGTATATGACTCATGAGTTGTTCATCTCCTTTATCCATTTTCCTATTAGATTTTTAGTGTTTTTTAAAAGTACATCTATGAGCTTATTACATATTAAAGATAATTGTTCTTTCCCATGTTTGTAACAATTATTTTTTCTAGTTTATTGATTTATTTTTCTCTAGATTATTATTTAAGTTTGGTTTTAAAGTTTGTCATCAAATCTTTTGACCTGTTTCTTTGGCAATTTTTCATTACTTTGGAAATACTTCCTAATCTGAGATAACTTTACTTAAATTTTCTTCTAGTTTTTATTTATCTCTTTGTTTGTTTATTGTTATAGCTAATTATGGTATCCAAATCGAATTTATTAGTGTGTTCCAGGAGGATTCTTGTTTTGGATGATCCACTTGGAAAGGACAATATAATTTTGGGAGAGCTTCATTGATGCCTGGATTTATTATTGATGAGATAGTACAGTATACTGTACTGTATGTAAGAACTATGAAGGACAAGCATTTGAGTCCTGTCAACAGCTTAATATTGAGCAGACTGATCTTCAAATGAGAATCAAAAAAGAGGGGCAAATGGTCCAGAACAAATCATTCTGGTTTGTGTCTCAGATTCTGTAGTACAAGAAGTTTTTAAATTGATCTTTGTTCTCTCATTTTTTGTATGCTTTTTATCCCTTCTTTTATCTTTAACTCTTGGTTTTACTAAATCAAAGTACTCATAGGTGTGAAAAGTTTGTTCTGAAACTTACATGAACTGCTGGGAATTTAAAACAAATCTGCAACATGAAACCAATTGAAATAAACATCTGCTAGTATTGGGGTTCAGTTTGACTTGAAAAGTATGCATGGTTGTCAGACATCTGAAGTTTTCATTTCTAATTGACAAAATAAAAATTCAACTTCCATTAATAAAAGTGTTTTAGCCATCATTTGGGCCTAAGAAAAATGTTGCAAGATTTCCTCTTTCCCAAGATCTTTGCACTCAAGGAGAGAGCATCTATACTTTTGTGGGTTCTTGGCACTGGGAAAACCACTTGGAATCTAACTCCTCCTCTGTTATCAATGCTACTAGTTTCTAAATAAATATTGAGTCAAACAAATAATAAAAGTAATAATATAATTTATTAAGCAAATATTCCAATGCAACTCCTGAGTATATTTTATTCAGTTGCTACGTATTTCCGCAATATAGTTATTCATATTTTAATTGTGGGAAAGTCAATATTCAGAGACACTGAATAACTCATCAAAAGTCATATGCCACTTAAATGAATAAACTGGAATTGAAACTAAGCTCCGTCTAAGCCCACAGTATGTGCTTTCTCTTCCATTCCATTCCATGTTTGAACTTTTCTCTATAGCCAAACATTAAAACTGAAATATCTACACAGAGGCAGTGAAGGTAGAATAGGCCAGTTAGGGACTAGGATGAACTGGAGCACTCATTCTTTGTTCAAAGGGAAGCTACCAATCAATTTCAGTCAGTTGTCGCCATGGGAAAGGCCTGGCGTGCTGCGATTCATGGGGTCGCAAAGAGTTGGACACGACTGAGCGGCTGAACTGAACTGAACTGTTTTAAAATATTCTGACTATTCAAAAGAAATCAGAAGTCTACATTTTGATTTGAAATCTGTCAATCTTTAAATATTGACAATTAATTAAAATTTGTTTTAATTGAGTATACCATATAAAGCATATCTGTTGATTGTATTTAATCCCTGCCTTATACTTTGTTTTAGCTAACTCAACTTTAAGATGTGACAGAGAATTAATTAGAACAGCACTGTTCAGTGTAAATAAAACACCATTGACATAAATTTAAATTTTCTAGTAGCCATATTTAAGAGGTAAAAAAGGGTGAAATTACTTTAATAGCACTATTTATCATAAAATATCCAAAATATTTTAAGATATAATGAGTATAAAAGCTATTTGTGAGGTATTTTGGGCTTCCCAGGAGGCACAAGTGGTAAAGAACCTGCCTGCCAAGGCAGGAGATGTGGATTCAGTTCCTGGGTTGGGAAGATCCCCCGGAGGACATGACAACCCATTCTAGTGTTCTTTCCTGGAGAATCCATGGACAGAAGAGCCTGGTGGGCTACAGTCCACAGGATCAAAGAGTCAGACACCACTGAAGCAATTTAGCACGCACGCACACACAGTGAGGTATTTTACTTATAGCACATTTCAATTTGGACTAACCACATTTCTAATGCCCTGTCGCCACATGTGGCTACCAGCCACCATTATTAAGCAATGTGTAGTAAAATGTACAAATTTCTTTGGATAAGCCTTGTTAGACTTCCCTGGTGGCTCAGACGGTAAAGCCTCTGTCTACAATGCGGGAGACCCGGGTTCAGTCCCTGGGTTGGGAAGATCCCCTGGAGAAGGAAATGGCAATCCACTCCAGTACTATTGCTTGGAAAACCCCATGGACAGAGGAGCCTGGTAGGCTATAGTCCGTGGGGTCACAAAGAGTCGGACACGACTGAGCGACCTCACTTTCACTTTCACTTTCTAAGGCTTGTTAATTCAGGAATATATTCTCCACCAGGGAACCATGCCTGACCCTAGCTGTTCTTGTCAAAAGCCATTGTTTTTCTTCATCAAATGAAGGAGAATTTCTCATTTTTTTCAGCTATGACAGACTTGATTTGTTAAGATGTATTGATGAGTAAATTTACTTTAGTATGTTAGGGGTTTTGCATTGAGTAATTTATTTACAGACATGAGTTTGTTCAATAAATGTCAAATAAACAAGAAAATAAAGGAGATCAACTTACCAAACTGATAATTTAACATTCTGAGGCATAGTACTAAAATGCTTATAAATTCAACCCAATGAGTAGTTTATTAGGATAGTCAATTTGCTGTTGTCATATGGTAATTTCATTTAAACAGCAGCTAGACATAAATTTTATAGGGATTTGGAATACAGGGCAGTATGAAGATTAAAAGTGATATTCTTAAAGAACTCTGAATGTAGGGTTGGATATTTCTGATGGGTATGGCATGTAACAGGTGTCTTAGCTCAGGTGGCCAAAACAAAATACCATAGAATGGGGGGCTTAACAACAGAAATTTATTTTCTCACAGTTCTGGAGGCTGGACAGTCCAAGGTCAAGATGTTGGCCACTTTGGTTTCTGGTGAGGGCTCCCTTCCTGGTTTACAGGTGGCTGCCTTCTTCCTGTGTCCTTACATGAACAGAAAATAAGCTCTCTGGTGTCTCTTCTTAAAAAACCACTAATCCTATGAGATTAGGGATCTATCCTTATGGCCTTATTTAACCTTAATTACTTTTGAAAGCCCTATCTCCATATACAGACGCACTGGGAATTAGAACTTCAATATATGGCAAGAGCAGAGGTGGGGGTTGGGGGAGTCGTCACAATTTAGTCCATAGTGACAGGTGTCAGAGATAAATTAAGATTTCCTTTTTTTCTCTTATTTGTCTTATTCATTTTCAAATACTGTCAGAATCTAATATGTTAGAACCATAAGGACTTTTTGAACTTAGAACTTAGAAATGATATCACAGGGGATATATGTATACATGTAGTTGATTCACTCTGTGGTACAGCTGGAACTAACACAACTCTGTAAAGCAGTTGTACACTAATAATAAAATAAAGGAAGAAATGATGTCATATCCACAGATCCTCAGTTATTTAATTAGTGGTTAGAATAAGTCAAACACTTAGAACTCGTAGCTCCCTTTGTAGTGTTCTTTCCATTATGATGTTGCTTATTCATTCATTTGTTCATTCAAGTACTCATACAAGAAAAAGTGAGCAGGTAGTATATACTGTATTACCAAGGAGACAGAGACCTAGTTAACCTTCAAGAAAAACAGTAACAGTGTCTTTCATCCCAGTACTAGTCTCAGTGGAGACTGTATTAGACCATGTCTGGTATTAATAAAAATAGCTCAGAGCCTTTAAGCACCAAAAGTATATCAGGCTATGCCAAGCACTCCATATACATTATCTATTTTAACCCTTACAATAAGTTTGTGAATATTTATTACATACTTGCTTTATAGATGAAGAAGAGTAACTCAACCAAGGTCATGGGGAAACCTTGGAAAGTGGCTGGCTCTGATGGATTTGGCCTATCTGACTGCAAAGCCCAGCTCTTTACAGGTGTAAATTTTTCCAAGTTTCTTTGGAACTTATCAAGATATCATGTGAACATTATTGGCTTTTTTGAGACTGAGCTAGCGTATAGGATTCAGAGCCAACATTTTAAGTACAAAGTAAATCATCTAGAGGTGAAAGAAGGAGCCTGTGTGTGCAATAACCTTGCAAAGGAGTTTTGCCTATTTAAAGGCCCAGAGAGTGAAGTATTTTTTTTAGACCAATCAATTAGGAGATGGTAGAACCAGAAGTTGAACTCATATTTGTTGACTCCACTGCTCTGGATACTCTGAGAGGAATTACTGAAATTGCAGCAAGACTGTTTTATAGACTTTCTCCTAAGTTGGATGTCTTCAAGCCATGTCTTTTTAAAGCTATGTAAACTTCTCTCCCAGACAAGGGACTGTAGTGGAGCCAAGGGAACCCAAAGACAATTCGCTTGTGAATCAAAGATACCCATTGAATTGGATGCTTCATCAGAAAACACAGGGCAGGGATGACAACTGGCTGGAAGCAGGAAGCCTACACCAAGTCAGCCAGCTAGAGTAGAAATATGAGACTGGAGGGATTTCCTGAGACAGCAAGTCCCCTGTAAGAGGCTCTTTGTGGCTCTCACTGTGGGTGGGGAGGGAGTAGTTTAGGTATCCCAGCCAGACTGGCCATCTGTCACTCCCTATCACTATTTCATTTGGTTAACACCTAGCTCCTGACAGGGCCTGTGGTCAAGGCCACACTGGCCACATCCTCTGTAAAGGTCTGCTTGACTCTTTATAACATCTGTTTGCATGGTGCTTAATCTAGTGGGGGTCTAAATCATCCATCGTTTTTGGCCTCACTGTGCGGCATGCAGGATCTTAGTTTCTGAACCAGGGATCGAACCCATACCCACCGCAGTCATCTAGATTCCCAGGGAAGTCCCAACCATCTTTTAGGTGGTTGATTAATGCTGGTATACAGCATAAAAAAGGGAGAAAGTTTTTTGCTTATCACTGTGACTCTCATGGGTATTTGTGAAAATACCAAGGCCTGTATATGACGTTTGCAGAGATCTTTTTTGTTCAGTGAGTTTACTGAGCACCTACCCTGGGTCACATACTGCTTCTGGGGCTAAAGTTAAATCAGGGAACAAAACATGAAGATCCCTGCTATCAGGGAGTTGTGTAAGGCTAGGGAATCAATACAGTAAGTAAGTAAATGATTTAGTTTGTTTAAGATGATATGTGTATAAAAAAGAAAAAGTGAAGCAGGGTAAAGGAGATGATGTGGGTTGAAAATTTAATAGACTGATCATTAGATTAAAAAATAATTAGAATAGCAATTACAAAATGTAGAATTAGAAAAAATAGAACATAGAACACAGATGGGAAGGTCAGGTTGCAATTCAAAATTGAGTGCTCAGTAAAATTAGATTTATTCATGTCAATATGACTCTCATAAAGCATTATTTTCATTGTGTATATTAGAAAATAAAATCTTATAGATTTATCTTCTGTTTGTCCCTCTTTTCTTATCACTTCTCCATATCCCCTTTTTCTTTCTTCCCCCTTCCTTTGTTCCTTATTTCTATCTTCCATTTTCTTGAAATAAAAAAATTAGAAGCCATGATGCTTGCCCTCTAGAAATTTACAATTATAAGAATAAAGGAGGCCTCCATAAAACTACTGCAGTGAAATACGTCGGTGATCATGTGAATAAGCTTTGTTCTTTAAAATGACCAACAAATGATTGAAATAATGGAATTATTTAGACAACGTTTGGTGGGGGGAGGCAGTTGCATTTTGATCTGAATTGAAGGAACTAATGATAGAAAGAAGGCAAGCATCCTGAGGAGTTATACCGGCACATACCTGGAGGCAGGATTTAGTAAGATGTGTTCAAGGATTTCTAGAGAGATTGGCTTGGATGAAGTGGACAGATTTAGTTGGATGAATGATCTTGGAGGAATAATGGAGGGAGAGAGTAGAACTTAAGCGTAAATTAAGAAAGTAGAATGCTGGTCACAGGGAGTTAGAATTTTTTAAATACTTTACAGAAAGTGCTGAGAAAATAGAACTTGAAACTCTGAATAGTTAAGCCACTGAACCATGTTGAGTGAAGAAATCACCTCTTCAACTTACTGAAAATGAGACAGTACTTACTGTCCCCGGGCTTCTGATATTTTATTAAATAATTTAGAATATATGTATTGTAGTTTATTTAATGTATATATATAGAGAGAGGGGTTAGACATGATTTAGTTTTTTGGGGGACATCCAGTTCCACTTTTCCCTTTTATTTACAGTCTGACTGTTGTCTACTGACTTTCTCTCTTTGGTAGTGCTCTTCTTAGTTTGATGTTTCTTTTCTAATCAGCTGCCTATACTGTCTGTGACATCAAGGAGACAGTTCAAGTTGAGACATATCTTTTAAAGAACTGAAACAAAGTTTAGAATGGAATGCCCTTAACCTCCACCTAAATGTCCTTGTTAGCAATGAAGTAATAGAGTTCTTTCTATTTCAACTCCTACTTATTTTAGTTTTTGTGTTTCTGCCCATTTATTCATTTCTTGCAGCTTCAGAGTTGACTTTTCAATGGACCATCTGAGCGGTTTACCACACATCCCGTCACTGAGCACTTTTCCTGTGCAGCTTCCCGAGAGGGGAATTCTTTCTTCTTTGGTATATGATCCAGGCTTATTTTTCTCTCAGTTCAGTTCAGTCACTCAGTCGTGTCTGACTCTTTGCGACCCGATGAATCACAGCACGTCAGGCCTCCCTGTCCATCACCAACACCTGGAGTCCACTCAGACTCACACCCATCGAGTCAGTGATGCCATTCAGCTATCTCATCCTCTGTTGTCCCCTTCTCCTCCTGCCCCCAATCCCTCCCAGCATCAGAGTCTTTTCCAATGAGTCAACTCTTTGCATGAGGTGGCCAAAGTCCTGGAGTTTCAGCTTTAGCATCAGGCCTTCCAATGAATATTCAGGACTGATTTCCTTTAGGATTTACTGGTTGGATCTCCTTGCAGTCCAAGGGACTCTCAAGAGTCTTCTCCAACAAAAGCATCAAAAGCATCAATTATTCAGCACTCAGCTTTCTTTATAGTCCCACTCTCACATCCATACAGGACTGCTAGAAAAACCATAGCCTTGACTAGACAGACCTTTGTTGGCAAAGTAATGTCTCTGCTTTTCAATAGGTTGGTCATAATTTTTCTTCCAAGGAGTAAGCGTCTTTTAATTTCATGGCTGCAGTCACCATCTGCAGTGATTTTGGAGCCCAAAAAAATAAAGTCTGACACTGTGTCCACTGTTTCCCCATCTATTTCCCATGAAGTGATGGGACCAGATGCCATGATCTTTGTTTTCTGAATGTTGAGCTTTAAGCCAACTTTTTCACTCTTCTCTTTCACTTTCAACAAGAGGCTTTTTAGTTCCTCTTCACTTTCTGCCATAAGGGTGGTGTCATCTGCATATCTGAGGTTATTGATATTTCTCCTGGCAATCTTGATTCCAGCTTGTGTTTCTTCCAGTCCAGCGTTTCTCATGATGTACTCTGCATAGAAGTTAAATAAGCAGGGTGACAATATACAGCCTTGACGTACTCCTTTTCCTATTTGGAACCAGTCTGTTGTTCCATGTCCAGTTCCAACTGTTGCTTCCTGACTTGCATACAAATTTCTCAAGAGGCAGGTTAGGTGGTCTGGTATTCCCATCTCTTTCAGAATTTGCCACAGTTTATTAAAGGGACTTATATAGTCTAGAAATACAAAAGGAGAATAAACATCTACAAAAGCACCGCAAACAATTAAGAAAATGGCAACAGGAACATATATATCAATAATTACTTTAAATGTAAATGGATTAAATACTTCAACCAAAAGATGCAGGCTGGCTGAATAGATACAGAAACAAGACCCATTTATATGTGCTGTCCACAAGAAACCCACTTCAGACCTAAAGACACATATAGACTGAAAGTGAGAGGATGGAAAAATATATTCCATGCAAATAGGAAGCAAAAGAAAGCTGGAGGAGCAATCTTCATATCAGACAAAGTACAGCTTAAAGAAGATTACAAGAGATAAGGAAGGACACTACATAACAATCAAGGGATCAATCCAGGAGGAAGCCATAACAATTGTAAATATTGATGTGCACCCACCATAGGAGCACCTCAATACATAAGACAAACACTAACAGACATAAAAGGAGAAATTGACAGTAACACAGAAAGAGTAGAGGACTTTAACAGCCTACACACACCAATGGACAGATCATCAAAACAGAAAATTAATCAGGAAACACAAGTCTTAAATGATACATTAGATGAGCTGGATCTCATTGATATCTTCAGGACATTCCATCCAAATGCAGAAGAGTACACATTCTTCTCAAGTGTACATGGAACATTCTTCAGGATGGACCACATCTTGGGTCCAAATCAAACCTCAGTGAATTTAAGAAAATTGAAATTGTATCAGGCATCTTCTCCAATCACAATGCTATGAGACTAGATATCAATTACAAGCAAAAAACTGCAAGAAACACAAACACATGGAGATTAAACAACATGTTTCTAAATAACCAACAGGTTACTGAAGAAATCAAAAGGGAAATAAAAAAAATTCTAGAAACAAATGACAATGAAAACACAGCAACTCAAAACCTGTGGGATGCAGCAAAAGCAGTTAAGAGGGAAGTTTCAGTTCAGTTCAGTTCAGTTCAGTCGCTCAGTCATGTCCGACTCTTCGTGACCCCATGAATCGCAGCACGCCAGGCCTCCCTGTCCATCACCATCTCCCGGAGTTCACTCAGACTCACGTCCATTGAGCCCGTGATGCCATCCAGCTATCTCATCCTCGGTTGTCCCCTTCTCCTCCTGCCCCCAATCCCTCCCAGCATCAGGGTCTTTTCCAATGAGTCAACTCTTCGCATGAGGTGGCCAAAGTATTGGAGTTTCAGCCTTAGCATCATTCCTTCCAAAGAAATCCCAGGGCTGATCTCCTTCAGAATAGACTGGTTGGATCTCCTTCCAGTCCAAGGGACTCTCAAGAGTCTTCTCCAATACCACAGTTAAAAAGCATCAATTCTTCGGCGCTCAGCCTTCTTTACAGTCCAACTCTCACATCCATACATGACCACAGGAAAAACCATAGCCTTGACTAGACGGACCTTGGCAAAGTAATGTCTCTGCTTTTGAATATGCTATCTAAGTTGGTCATAACTTTTCTTCCAAGGAGTAAGCGTCTTTTAATTTCATGGCTGCAGTCACCATCTGCAGTGATTTTGGAGCCCCCCAAAATAAAGTCTGACACTGTTTCCACTGTTTCCCCATCTATTTCCCATGAAGTGATGGGACCAGATGGCATGATCTTCGTTTTCTGAATGTTGAGCTTTAAGCCAACTTTTTCACTCTCGTCTTTCACTTTCATCAAGAGGCTTTTTAGTTCCTCTTCACTTTCTGCCATAAGGGTGGTGTCATCTGTATATCTGAGGTTATTGATATTTCTCCCGGCAATCTTGATTCCAGCTTGTGTTTCTTCCAGTCCAGCGTTTCTCACGATGTACTCTGCAGAGGGAAGTTTACAGCAATACGATTCTACCTCAAGAAACAAGAAAAACATTGAATAGAAAACCTAACTTCACCCCTAAAACAACTGGAAAAAGAACAAAAAAGCCCCAAAATTAATAGAGGGAAAGAAATCACAAAGATACAAGCAGAAATAAATGAAAAGAAATGAAAGACACAATAGTAAAGATTAATAAAACTAAAAGCTGGTTCTTTGAGAAAATAAACAAAATTGACAAACTTTTGCATCAAGACTCATCAAGAAAAAAAGAGAGAAGAATCAAATCAACAAAATTAGAAATGAAGAAAAAAGAGGTTACAATAGACAATGCAGAAATACAAAGGATTATAAGACACTATTATGAGCAACTATATGGCAATGAAATAGATAACCTGGAAGAAGAGACAGATTCTTAGAAAAGTTCAATCTTCCAAGAATGAACCAGGAAGAAATAGAAATTATGGACAACTCAATTACAAGCACTGAAATTGAAGCTGTGATTAAAAAATCTCCCAAAAAAACAAAAGTTCAGGACTAGATAACTTCACAGGAGAATTCTATCAAACATTTAGAGAAGAGCTAATGCCTATCCTTCTAAAACTCTTTCAAAAATTTGCAGAGGAAGGACACTTCCAAATTCATTCTACGAGGCCATCATCACCCTGATACCAAAACCAGACAAAGACAAAACAAAAAAAGAAAACTACAGGCCAATATCACTGATGAACATAGATGCAAAAATCCTCAATGAAATTTTAGCAAACAGAATTCAGCAACACATCAAAAAGCTCAAACACCATGATCAAGTTGGGTTTATTCCAGGGATGCAAGGATTCTTCAATATATATAAGTCAATCAATGTGATACATGTTAACAAATTGAAAGACAAAAATCATATGATAATAGATGCAGAAAAAGCCTTTGACAAAACTCCCAGCACCCATTTATGATTAAAACTCTTCAGAAAAAAGGGGCATAGAAGGAACCTACTTCAACATAGTAAAGGCCATATATGATAAACCTACAGCAAACATTATTCTCAGTGGTGAAAAACTGAAAGCATTCCCCCTAAGATCAGGAATAAGACAAGGGTGTCCACATTCACCACTATTATTCAACCACTTCCACCACTATAGTTCTGGAAGTCCTAGCTACAGCAATCAGAGAAGAAAAAGAAAAGGGATCCAGGTCAGGAAAGAAGAAGTAAAGCTCTCACTGTTTGCAGATGACATGATACTGTACATAGAAAACCCTAAAGATAGTATCAGAAAATTACTAGAGCTAATCAGTGAATTTAGCAAAGTTGCAGGATACAAAATCAATACGGAGAAATCACTTGCATTTCTATATATACTGACAATGAAAAATCAGAGAAATTAAGGAATCAATCCCATTAATCATTGCAACAAAAAGAATTAAATATCAGGAATAAACTTACCTAAGGAGACAAAAAGAACTGTACATAGAAAATTATAAGACACTGATGAAAGAAATCAAAGATGACATAAACAGATGGAGAGATAGTCCACATTCCTGGGTAGGAAGAATCAACATTGTGAAAATAACTATACTACCAAATGCAATCTACAGATTCAATGCTATCCCTGTCAAATTGCCAACTGCATTTTTCACAGAAGTGGAACAAAAAATTTCAGAATTCATATGGAAACACAAAAGACCCCAAATAGCCAAAGCAGTCTTGGGAAAGAAGAATGGAGCTGGAGGAATCAACCTTCCTGACTTCAGATTATACTACAAAGCTACAGTCATCAACACAGTATGGTACTGGCACAAAAACAGAAATATAGATCAATGGAACAAGATAGAAAGCCCAGGAATAAACTCATGCACATATAGGTACCTTATTTTTGATGAAGGAGGCAAGAATATACAGTGGGGCAAAGACAGCCTCTTCATAAATGGTGGTGGGAAAACTGGACAGCTACATGTAAAGGAATGAAATTAGAACACTTCCTAACACCATACACAAAAATAAACTCAAAATGGATTAAAGATCTAAATGTAAGACCAGAAACTATAAGACTCTTAGAGAAAAATATAGAACACTCAATGACCTAAATCAAGGCAAGATCCTCTATGACCCACCTCCTAGAGTAATGGAAATAAAAAGAAAAGTAAACAAGTGGGACCTGATTAAACTTAAAAGCTTTTGCATAGCAAAGGAAACTCTAAGCAAGGTGCAACGACAGCCCTCAGAATGGGAGAAAATAATAGCAAATGAAACAACTGACAAAGGATTAATTTCCAAAATATACAAGCAGCTCATACAACTCAATGCAAGAAAAACAAACAAGCCAATCAAAAAGTGGGAAAAAGACCTAAACAGACATTTCTCCAGAGACATACAGATGGCTAATAGACACATGAAAAGATGCACAACATCGCTCATTATTAGAGAATGCAAATCAAAACCACAAGGAGATATACCTCACATGGGTAGAATGGCCATCCTGAAACTGTCTACAAACATAAATGCTGGAGAGGGTGTAGAGAATAGGGAGCACTCTTTCACTGTTGGTGGGAATGTAAATCAATACAGCCACTATGGAAGATGGTATGGAGATTCCTTAAAAAAACTAGGAATAAAATCACCATATAACTCAGCAATCCCACTCCTAGGCATATACCCTGAGGAAACGAAGACTGAAAAAGACACATGTACCGCATTGTTCACTGCAGCACTATTTACAATAGCTAGAACATGGAAGCAACCTAGATGTCCATTGACAGATGAATAAACAAGTTGTGGTACATATACACAATGGAAAATTACTCAGCCATAAAAAGGAATGCATGAGTCAGTTCTGATGAGTTGGATGAACCTAGAACCTATTATACAGAGTGAAGTAAGTCAGAAAGAGAAAGAGAAATATCATATTCTAACTCATATTTACAGAATCTAGAAAATGGTACTGAAGAATTTATTTACAGGGCAACAGTGGAGAAACAGACATAGAGAATAGACTTATGGACATGGGGAGAGGGGAGGAGAGGGTGAGATGTATGAAAAGACATGGAAACTTACATTACCATATATAAAATAGATAGCCAACAGGAATTTGCTGTATGGCTCAGGAAACTCAAACAGGGGCTCTGTACCACCCTAGAGGGGTGGGATGGGCAGGGAGATGGGAGGGAGGTTCAAAAGGGAGGGAATATATGTATACCTATGGCTGATTCATGTTGAGGTCTGGCAGAAAACAAGAAAATTCTGTAAAGCAATTACCCTTCAATAAAAAATAAATTTAAAAAAATTGAATGAATTGGGCTACGAAGTTTTGCCTCATCTGCCATATTTACCTGGCCTCTCATCAACTAACTACCACTACTTCAAGCATCTCAACAATTTTTTGCAGGGAAAACACTTCCAAAACCATCAGGAGGCAGAAAATGCTTTCCAAGAGTTCGTTGAATCCCGAAGCATGGACTTCTATGCTACAGGAATAACAAACATTTCTTGTTGGCAAAAATGTGTTGCTTGTAATGGTTCCTATTTGGATTAATGAAATTATGTCTGAGTCTAGTTAAAATGATAAAATTCATGATCTGAGATAGCAATTACGTTTGCACCAACCTAATAGTTGTGGGATAGGGGAATTGCCTTAACATAGTCTTGTCCAAGGAGAAGGCAATGGCACCCCACTCCAGTACTCTTGCCTGAAAAATCCCACGGATGGAGGAGCCTGGTGGGCTGCAGTCCATGGGGTTGCTAAGAGTCGGACATGACTTCACTTTCACTTTTCACTTTCATGCATTGGAGAAGGAAATGGCAACCCACTCCAGTGTTCTTGCCTGGAGAATCCCAGGGATGGGGGAGTCTGGTGGGCTGCCGTCTATGGGGTCGCACAGTGTCGGACACGACTGAAACAACTTAGCAGCAGCAGCAGCAGCAGTCTTGTCCAAATGCTCTCCTAGAGCTGGAATCCTTTACAGTTTTTCAGCACATTCATTCCCCAGCAACGGAAGCTTTCTACTTAGTGGGTTCATATATTCCAGTGCTGCTGTAAAGATTTTTGGAAGCTCATTTCTTTAACAGCTCCTCTTGGCTTATTTAACTGATTAAAAAATGCTTTATCATGAAAGTTTTCAAATGTATACAACAAAGGTATGTCCCTTTACTAGAGGAAAATACACTGATAAGCCCATACTGACTACCCAAACCCAACAGTTAAGATTATGCCACACTTGCTTCACTATATCTCCCTTTTTCCTGAAGTCATTATAAACACATTACTGTTATCATACTTCACAATATTAATACAAATAGAAATTCTGTCATCAAATATACAATTTAGAATTAAATTTCCCTAAATGTCTCTGAAATATCTTTATTGTTTATTTGCTCAAATCAGGGTCAAGACAGGATCCACACTTGACAAGAGGTGGCTAAATTTTAATTATAAAAGCAATACATGCTCATTGTTAAAAAAAATTCAAATAATTCAGAAATAATGTGAGAAGTAGTCTCTCCCATCGCCCAATTTCCACATTCCACTGTTAAGTTTCTTGCATAACCTAGAAAATTTTAACACATATATAAACATAACTTCACAAATAGGATAATACCATATATACGTTCCATAATTTTTTCATAATAAAAATCAGTACATCAAGATCTATCTTTAACAGCTACAAGGCAACCTCCTATACGTATGTGGCAAAATTTAAACTTATACTGATAATCACATGGAGGTTGTGTTCGTTGGGCCATTTTGCTACAGTAAATGTCATCTTGCATACACCTCTGCCCACTGGTTCAAATATTGCTGAGGGATAAATTTCTAGAAATGGAATTGATGGGTGAAAGTGTGGGCATTACTTTTATTTGGATTGGATACATACTCATCAAGAGTGAAAAATTTTGTTTTGCCCACACCCCCACTAAATCTGATAGATAAAATGTGGGTCATGACTACTTTTCAGATTTCCTCTGCCAAGCAGTTTTCTTTCTTTTTACAAAATTTTATTTTATATTGGATCTCTCAGAAGTTTTTAACGACTGTTCGTTCAAATTTAAAAGTCCCATTAGAAATAGTTAATATTAGCAAAGCGTCAGTCTAAAAAATTTTTGAGTTAAGTACATACCAGCAGAGAACTAAAAATATCCAGAAAATTTTAAATAGTATATCCAGAAAATTAAAGCTTCATAAAAACTCCCTCACATTTCAAATAAGGGAGGCTAACTTCTGTAGTAACTCTCACTTGTGTGGGTCTGGCCTAAACAAATCCCTCAAAGGGACTTTGGAGAAAAGTTGTTTTTTTAGATAGAGAATTACAGCATATGAGGGAAAACTAAAATTTGATAACTATTAGATTTTCCCTGGATCTGTCCTGTCATATAGAAGCCACAAACCATATGTGGCTAAATGCACTTAAAATGTGTTTAATACAACTGTAAAACTGAATTCCTAATTCCTAATTTTTATTAAATGTAAAAATACTAGAAAATATTTAAGATGCTTTGAATAACTTGAGCATGTGAATATATTTTCCACAGTAAATTTTATGAAATCTAAATACAAATTATGTCTGATAGAAACCTAGAATCTGAACTGACATGTATTTTAAGTGTAAAATACATACCAGATTTTAGAGACTTAGTATGAAAAAAAGAATATAAAATAGCTTATGAATAATTTTGATAATGATTAAATATTGAAATGTTTGATATATTATGCTAAATAAATTATTGAAATTAATTTTACCAGATTTTTTTAAGAGAAGCTATCAGACATTTTAAAATTATATATTTGACTCATATATTTCTGTTAGGCAGTGGTGTTCTAGATTAGAATAACTAACTGGGGAGACTCCATTTTTCTGGGGAGAAGATTCATAGCATTCCCCACCAATGTGAAGTCCTGTGGAGGGGAAGAATAACCATACTATAGATAGAACTATAGATATCCTCTAGCTTTTTCTGAGGCTCTTTCAAAACACCTTAAAGCATTTTACTAAGTCACTGTTACTGGCCCATGAAAGAGAGATCCAGCAGCCATCTCTTCTGATATTCATCCGCTAGCCAGTCAGCTTGCAGCAAGCCGAGGTGTGCTGGTACTGAAAATCTTAGCTTCCCAACAAAGTGTTCCAGAGGAACATTATAACCAAAGAAATGCATCAGGAAGATTAATCTCTCCATCTTCTGCCCCTCTCCCCACACCCACGTCCTATACTTAAAAAAAAAAAAAAGTATTACAGGACAAAAAATGTGAAACTGTTGCACGGCTAATTAAAAACTAAAAGTAAAAACTGCTGACCCAAGAAGGTAATGGGGAATGCCATGAAAATCAAGTTAGCAGTGAGGAAATGAAAAGGAATGTTTACTTTTGAATAATAAAGCATTCCTTGTTACTCATTTCATGAAGTTAGTTAAGTGACGGTTCTATCCCCATAAAGCACGGGGAGAGCAGTTTTCACTTGATTTCTCACGATCCATCGTTTCTGTATTTCTCTCAGAAAGCTGAACACCACTGCATTCTCTTTTCACATATTACATATCAGTTCCCAGACTTATAGACCATAGATTCATAACTGAGAAAGACAGGTCAGGATGGAGACTGCCAGTGTCAGGACAGGGCAGAATTAGGAGAGGGCAGAGGTCTGCACGTTTTGATTCTCGAAAGCGAGTACAAGCTAAAACAAGTTTGAGGATCTCTGCCCTAAATCTACATTGCTTCACACTAAAGCAACAAATGTAGTACAAAATGTCAGCTCACTTTTGAGCAAATCAAAATGCTAGGAATTCTTCGCACTGGAGGAGGTAACACTGACTAACATGCCCTGTGTGAGAGTCCATTGGGTTCTTTCATCAAAGTAAGCTGACTTTAAAGTTGACATATGCAAAGTAGGAGTTTTCCTACCTACTACTTAAAGCATGCCTATACTTATCACCAAAAGTAGGTACACTTGAAAAGTAACCACACCATTTCAACTCAGTGATCTTACAAACCAGAAAAACTTCTTAGGCCACTTTTCATCCACAAGGAAGGCAACAGTCATAACCTTTTTGAAACAAAATAAGTAGAAAGCCAGATTATTAAGAATCTTCAGTCATGATTTCGCCACCAGTCCCAGTAACTTCTAGGCCCATGGGAGCAGCAGAGTTGAGGATTAGGGACAAGTTGGAAATTTCCTTAACCTGTTGGCAGCAGTCACCACGTAGAAGTGTTTCTTAAGCGAGGGAGAGAAAAAAAAAAAGAGGAGGGAAGCATATTTTTAGACCAATTATTTAAAGAAGAAACAATAAAATGACTTGCTTAAGTTTAGCCACTTGAGTTTAAAATTGATAACTAAAGAGGAAAAGAAGATTCTAGCAAAACTATAGTAAACAGTCACATGACTTTCAGGGGCATATCTGGAGCAAGTTTAAAGTGAGAAAATATGTTCTCCTGCCCTTTTCATGTGAAAAATGGGGCACTCTAGAATGATATTTTTAAAATTGTAATTCACAACCCACCAGTGAGTCATGAAATCAAATTCATCAAGCATGATTAGAAAATTTTTAATGAAACCAAATATAGAGTAGAAAATATCAGGCTCATCATACTCTGTGGAGCAAAAGTCACAGTATTTTTGTTTCACACATGTGTGAGTATACATATACTTGTATGCTGGCTTTATTGAGGATCTAAGCCAACATCAAAATATTGGAAAGTCACTTCTCTGGGGGACAGTTGTTTTTAAGATATGTTTTATATCCGTGGTTCCAAACAGTTCTGTTGTAAACAAAATTATAAAGCTTTTAAAGCCTAATAGGACTTCCCTGGTGGCTCAAATGGTAAAGAATCTGCCTGCAATGCAGGAGACTCAAGTTCGATACCTGGGTTGGGAAGATCCCCTGGAGAAGGGAATGGCTACCCACTCCAGTATTCTTGCCTGGAGGATTCTATGGACAGAGGACCCTGGTGGACTACAGTCCATGAGGTCACAAACTGTCAGACAAAACTGAGTGGCTAACACTTTCACTTCTGGGCTTTCCTAGGCCCTCTTTCTGAAATGTGGAGGAATCAGCCTCAAGCTACAGGCAGTTAGTTCTGATCACTTCACTGCAATGGTCATTGAGAACATATGTTCAAACTTCACGCTGTCACTTCAAGTGTTCACATAAGTATGAATTAAATGCTACTTTTATGCCAGTCATTTTTGGTCTGAGGCATTTTTTTGAATCAAGGTAATAGGTTTTGACATGAAGCTTTTTTCTCCCTAAATAATCTATTTAGAATCAAAATGTAAGTAAAAAACTTATTACACTTCTTTCACAGGACATTTAAAGACGACAAATGCTGCTTTTACTAAAAGAAAAACAGATACCTTCCATTTCCTCTGAGCCATGTATTTCTGCAGCAATAGTTGGGATTTGAGATGAACTTTCGATTTTGAAGCTTTAGCTGGCAAATTATTCAGCCACTCATGTTTCAGGCACTGTGTGGCACTCATTCTGCAGCTGTGAAATCAAACAGCAGGTGAGACTTTTAGCTGGGGTTGCCTTTTCTGGCTGTCCAAAATCTGTTCAATTGGTAGGAAGCTGAGTCAGTGGAACAGATTAATCATTTGGGCAATTCATGCCACATACTAAAAAAAGACACCCTCCTACCTAAAATTCCTACCCTTAAAAGAGCAAGAATGTCGTCAGCAAAATGTTCCCAGCCCTCTATGGAAGATGTATTTTCCAGTGATTAATTACCATCTCCCAGAGTAGAGCTGGGGAATTGAGGCAGGACAGAAGTGGCACCAGGTGAGCCTGGAATTGCTCTCAAGAAGTAAAAGAACTTCAAAGAGAATAATGTCAACTTGTTCTTCTGAATTAGAAATATTTTTCATCACACATAACTTTTCACAGTCAGAGCCCAGATCTTGGGCCTTACCACTTGTAGTTACTCCCGTATGTCTGAGTATTGGAAAACTCAGTGGTCCAACCCATGACCTTGATAAACCTACTGAAAAGTAAGTAGGTCTTCATCTCCAAGAAATTAGGTTTTATGTCTAACAACTTCATATCTCATCTTTTTTTCAATATCAGCCCATCAAAAGTAATAACGTGGAAATAGGCCTAATTTGTAAATATGGTCCTTTCTAAAACTCTGTCTAGATTTTATGATTCTAGTCACTTGTTTCTTAATTGATTTCCTTTGTCCCTTTCCCTTCTACCTTTTTTTCCCAAAGAAATAGCAGATCAAGAAGTCCTGGATGGAACTGGTCTATAGGACAAAAGGACCGTTCACTTCAGCAGCCCCGACCAGTACAGCCTGATTTCCACAGCATCCAGATGGATGGTCACCATCAGAATGGATCACAGGTGATAAGCAACAAAGGGTACCTTTTCTCTTTGACCAGCAGCCGAGAGACAAAGTCCTTGGCCTCCTCTGACAGCCCTTCAAAGGTATCAGCATCAAAATCCCAGTTACAGTTCACAATGAAATTCATGGTCTCTGCATCTGTTTCTCCTAGAAATGGGGACAAACCACTGAGTCTACAGAGGAGAGAAAGGACCGTCAGTATGTGGAATCCACACCTGCCAACACACATTGAGACAGAGAAGACTTACAAGGTCAAGCAAAACTAACCAGAACCAAGAAGGTTGAAAGAAAAGCACCCCCTGTTGCCTCTCCATAGGAGAAATCCACAGCACTCCATAGAGGAAATGGAAGGACTGCGAAATTGATGGCAGGAAGGTGTTGGAAAAAGTCCCCTATCATGCTCACTACATTCCCTCTTGTTTAGTCGCTCAGTTGTGCCCAGCTCTTTGTAACTTCATGGACTGTAGCCCACCAGGCTCCTCTATCCATGGGATTTCCCAGGCAAGAGTACTGGAGTGGGTTGCCATTTTCTTCTCCAACATTCTCTCTTACCCTGAATAAACTGGGGCCCAACCCAATACGCCCATTTGTCATGTACATTTGACTGAATTTTAAAATAGCTTGGCGTGTCTCTGAGACTACCCCGGCCTCAGAGGCCAAAGGAAAACTGGCTTTACTAGGCTCATCTAGAGGAGGGCAAAGAGACAGGACCACCTCAGTGGCTGGCCTTGGGCCTCAACACTCCCCCACCTGGTGCAGCATGTGCGCAAAGGACAGGAAACAGTTAAACCGTAATAGTAAGACTAGCAGCAAAGCTTGATTTTGCCGTGCCCCTGAGGAAATAGCTGAGAGAACTGGAGAGAGAGGAGAATGTTAAGTCTGTGGCTGGCTCTCTTCTCAGCCCATCCTACCTCCACTTCCTCAGCCCAGAGGGACAAGGTTAGAAGACGCATGAGCTGAGCCCTGCTCTGTCGGACCCTCTCTTACCGCCTCAGTGCACTCCGGCCCCACTTGTACTGCAGCACCTCTATTTCTTCACCAGAGGGCGCTCTCTCCAGAGGTTTCAGGAATTAATAACTCTGGGACCAGCCCACTAGCAGCAACTGATTAGAGCCAGTGTATAAACACTCCCAACGCCCTCCCCTCCTCAGCTGAACTAGCTCTGAGTGGGTCCCACAGTGGGTCCCACGTTCCCCATAGGATTAAACTCCAGCTACCCACAGTGGTAACTGACTCCACAACACACAGCTTGCTAGTTGCCTTCCTTCCCCATTTCACTTCCCCACTCCTAGGTGTTTCTCTTGGGACACCTCCCCAGTAAACTCCTGGCACTCAGGTTTTTGCTGCTTCTATGGCACCCCACTCCAGTACTCTCGCCTGGAAAATCCCATGGATGGAGGAGCCTGGTGGGCTGCAGTCCATGGGGTTGCTATGAGTTGGACACAACTGACCAACTTCACTTTCACTTTTCACTTTCATGCATTGGAGAGGAAATGGCAACCCACTCCAGTGTTCTTGCCTGGAGAAACTCAGGGACAGGGGAGCCTGGTGGGCTGCCGTCTATGGGGTCGCACAGAGTTGGACACAACCGAAGCGACTTAGCAACAGCAGCAGCAGCAAGGATACCCAAACTAAGACAAATGACCTCCATCCCCAGAGGGAAACCAGGCCTCCGGGCACTCACAGCATGTAGGTGATGAC
Source organism: Aepyceros melampus (assembly GCA_006408695.1). Taxonomy (NCBI): domain Eukaryota; kingdom Metazoa; phylum Chordata; class Mammalia; order Artiodactyla; family Bovidae; genus Aepyceros; species Aepyceros melampus. The sequence continues at coordinate 512,731 of SJXQ01002331.1, forward strand.
TCCCACACTCCACATGTCCGTCGGGAACGAGACAAACTCATAATTGACGACTTCTGGGGCCAGGAACTCAGGAGTGCCAAAGTTCACCTTCAGCTTCTCCCGAGGCTTGTATCTGGGGAGGAGGGGTGCAGAGCACAATGGGAGTGAGCCCCGAGAGAAGCTGGGGATGCCAGGCTAATTCTTGTTGGGAGCTAAATACTCCTCAACCCTTGAGTCAGCCATGTTTTCTAGATCTCACATCCCACCATGTGTGGTTCACCGGGAAGTCGTCACGCCCGCAGGCCCTAAATGCAGACTTTCCTAAGTCACTGGGGAAAATAAGAAAACCACAGCCTTCCTCCTCCAGGTATTTACATTCTGAAATGGAGGGAAGATCAATATATCTTATTTGGCCTACAGTCACATGAAGGAGGGCTTCCCTGGTGGCTCAGCTGGTAAAGAATCCACCTGCAATGTGGGAGACCTGGGTTTGATCCTTGGGTTGGGAAGATCCCCTGGAGAAGGGAAAGGCTACCCACTCCAGGATTCTAGCCTGGAGAAATCCATGGACTACAGTCCATGGGGCCATAGAGTCAGACGTGACTTGAGTGACTTTCACCCACTCACTCACTCACATGAGTGAGCAGAACTGGGTAGAGGCTGTGTGGGGAGCACTGCTCTGTTGTGCAGCATGGCTAAAGGGAAGATGGTATGAGTTATAGAAAGAGGCAGAATGCTCAGCATCACTGATCACCAAATCAAAACCACAGGGAAATACAAATCAGAACCACAATGAAATAGTACCCACACCATCAGAAAAAAACAGAACCTAGCAAGTGTTGGCTAGGATGTGGTGAAATTAGAACCCTTAATAGTGGAAATGCAAAATGATGCAGTTACTATGGAAAACAGTGTGGCAGTTCTTCAAAATCTTTTTTAAGAACTACCATATGATCCAGGAATCTGCTTCTGGGTATATATCCAAAAAAATTAAAAGCAGCATCTTGAAGTCATATTTATACACCCACATTCGTGGCAGCAGTGTTCAAAACTAGCCAAAAGGTGAAAGCAACCCAAGTGTCCATCAACAGATTAATGGATAAACAAAATTTGGTATATACATAGAATAGAGTATCATTCAGCCTTAAAAAGAAAGAAAATTCCAACACATGCTATAATTTGGATGAACCTCAAAGACATTACAGTAAGTGAAATAAGCCAGTCACAAAAAGACAAATACTGTATGATTCCACTTATATGAGGTTCCCAGAATAGTCAGTTCAGAGACAGAAAGTAGGCTGACGGTTTCCAGGTGCTGGAGGCAGGAGGAAAATGAGGGGTATCTGTTTAATGGCCATAGAGTCTCAGTTTTGCAAGGCAAAAAGAGCTCTGGAAATCAGTTGCCCAACAATATGAACATAGTTAAAGATGCTTGCTCCTTGGAAGAAAAGCTATGACAAACCTAGACAGCATATTAAGAAGCAGAAGATATCACTTTGTTGACAAAGTTCTGAACAGTCAAGCTATGGTTTTTCCAGTAGTCATGTATGGATGTGAGAGCTGGACCATAAAGAAGGCTGAGCACCAAAGAATTGATGTTTTTGAACTGTGGTGTTGGAGGCGATTCTTGAGAGTCCCTTGGACAACAAGGAGATAAAACCAGTCAATTTAAAGGAAATCAACCCTGAATATTCATGGCAAGGACTGATGCTGAAACTGAAACTCCAATACTTTGGCCACCTGATGCAAAGAGCTAACTCACTGGAAAAGGTCCTGATGCTGGCAAAGATTGAGGGCAGGAGGAGAAGGGGGCAAGAGTGGATGAGATGGTTGGGTTGCATCACTGACATAATTAACATGAGTTTGAGCAAACTCTGGGAGAGAGTGAGGGAAGCCTGGGGTGCTGCAGTCCATGGGGCCACAGAGTCAGATACATCTGAGTGACTGAACAATAGCTGTAACTATTCTTAGTAATTGCTAACATGGTAAATTTTATGTTACATGTGTCTTATAAAATTACAAAAAAAGATTAGAAAAAGTATTCTGGACATGAAGTTTAAGGGAGACTAGGAAGATAATTGATTGCTGCATGGAGAAATTTTATTTTTGCTGAATGGCAAAAGTTGATTTTCAGAATCATTCTTGAAAGAGAAGAAAATCCCTAGCTAAAATTTAATGGGCAGCAACAAAAGTGTCCTTCAGTTGGTGAGTGGATAATATAAAGTATGGTACATCCAGACAATGGAATAGTATTCAACACAGAAAAAAAATAGAAAAGAAACAAAAACCCATCAAGCCATGAAAAGACATGTAAGTGTGCTAGGTCGCTTTAGTTGTGTCTGACTCTTTGCGACCCTATGGAATGCAGCCCAACAGGCTCCTCTGTCCATGGAATTCTCCAGGCAAGAATACTGGAGTGGATTGCCATGCCCTTCTACAGGGGATCTTCCCAACCCAGAGATTGAACCCACGTCTCCTGCACTGGCAGGTGAGTTCTTTACCACTAAAGCCACCTGGGAAGCCCAGAAAACACAAGGAAGACCCTTAAAAGCATATTGCCAAATGAAAGAAGCCAGTCTGAAACGGTTACATACTGTGTGATTCCAAATATATGACATTCTGGTAAGGGCAAAACTACAGAGACAATAAAAAGATCACGATTGCCAGGGTTAGGGAGGAGGAACGATAAAGGGTGAAGCACAGAGGATTTCAAGGGCAGTGAAGATACTCTGTTGATGAGTATATGCCATCATACATTATTTGTCCAGACCCATTTGTTGTTGTTGTTCAGTTGCTAAGTTGTGTCAGTCTCTTTGTGACCCCCTAGACTGCAGCACCCCAGGCTTCTCTATCCTTCACAATCTCCCAGAGTTTGTTCAGACTCATGTCAATTATGTTGATGATGCAACCCAACTATTTCATCCTCTGTTGCCCCCTTCTCCTCCTGCCCTCAATCTTTCCCAGCATCAGGGTCTTTTCTAATGAGTCAGCTTTTGCCATCAAAGTGGCCAAAGTACTGTAGCTTCAGCTTCAGCATCAGTCCTTGCAATGAATATTCAGGGTTGATTTCCTTTAGAATTGACTGGTTTGATCTCCTTGCTGTTCAAGAGACTCTCAAGAGTCTTCTCCACCACCACAATTAGAAAGCATCAGTTCTTTGGCACTCAGACTTCATTATGGTCCAACTCTCACATCCATACATGACTACTGGAAAAACCATAGCTTTGACTATATGGACCTTTATTGGCAGAGTGATGTCTCTGTTTTTAAATACACTGTCTAGGTCTGTCATAGCTTTCCTTCCAAGGAGCAAATGTCTTTTAATTTAATGGCTGCAGTCACCGTCTGCAATGATTTTGGAGCCGCCCAAAATAAAATCTGTCACTGTTTCCACTTTTTCCCTTTCTATTTGCCATGAAGTGATGAGACCAGATGCCTTGATCTTAGTTTTTTGATGAGTTTTAAGCCAGATTTTTTTCACCCTCCGAGTCTTTCACCCTCATCAAGAAGCTCTTTAGTTCCTTTTCATTTTTGGCCATTAGAGTGGTATCATCTGCCTATCTGAGGTTGTTGATATTTCTCCTGGCAATCTTGATTCCAGCTTGTGATTCATCCATCCTGTCATTTCACATGATGTACTCTTCATGGTGGTGGTGGTTTAGTTGCTAAGTTGTGTCTGACTCTTGTGACCTCATGGACTGTAGCCCGCCAGGGCCGCCCCCCACCACCACCCCATCCATGGGATTCTCCAGGCAAGAATACTGGAGTGGGTTGCCATTTCCTTCTCTAATACTCTTTGTGAGTACATCACTAATCCAAACCCACAGAATGTACAATGTCAAGAGTGCACCTTAATTTAAACTATGGACTTTGGGTGATTATGATGTGTCAAAATAGGCTTATCATTGTTGATGATGCGGGAGGCCTTGCATATGTGGGAAAGGGGATAAACGGAAAATCCCTGTTCCTTCCCCCAGTTTTGATATGTACCTAAAGCTCCTCTAAAAATTAAATATTTATTTTAAAAAATCAATGAATACTTTCTATTTGCAGAAAACATGCTAAAAGTTTTATTTATATAAACTTTCATTCCCATAACAGCACCATGAAGTAAGTCTACTGTCCCCATTTTACAGATGGGGAAATTGAGAGAGAATAATAATATAAATATTCTGCTGATGTGGCCCAACAGGGATATGAGTTTTCAAAATACAGTCTCCTCTCTTTCAAATTTGCCCAGAGCCAGGCAAATGCAAACCCTGAGCCAACACAGCCCACATCCATCCAGTGAAAGTGCAACAAAGATCACCTTGGCGGCTGAGTTGTGGCAGGCAGCCAGGGAGGGGAAGAAAGTGAAAGCCTTCCTCCAGCAGCTTGTTCCTCCCCTGCACTGGCACCTGCCTGGAGCCTCAGAGCCAAGCAGCCAAACTGAGAGGAACTGCCTTCCTCTTGAGGACAGAAGGTCCAGGCTCTCAGCCCCTGGACACCACTTTCCTAGGATACATTCTTATTTCTACTGCTTCACCTGCCCCACATCCACATCTTGTATCATGTGACTTTATAGTTCCTTCCACTAGAGATGGCATATTTTACCCCATCCCATTGACGCTGAGCTTGGCCATGTGAGTTGCTTTGGCTAGTGGTATGTGGGTGGAAGTGATAGTGGGCCAATTCCAAGCTAGGCTGTAGGAATGTGCCCTCCTGCTCCTCGGCCATCACCATGGGAAGAGCATGAAGACACCTGGAAAAGACCTGTCCTCACCGACCTGCATCCAAGCCCAGTTCAACTTAGCCTAGATCAGAAACTCCCTACCAGTGGTGTGTGGGTGAAAGTTTAACAACCAGCCATCTGATTTTTTTTTTAAATCCTGATTTTTAGCATCTGCCAATGGTGTAAATATTGATTTCACCATGCATGATTTTAAAGTACTATGAGGATGTCACTGAATAAAGAGTTGAGAAGAGACAGGCCGTAGCACACTATTTTATAGTCTTTCCACAATAAGAATAACAATAGGCATAAATAACCTCATGAGCATAAATAGTAGTGAAATGTAGTAAAATAATTAGGAATTATTAAGTTTTTTAACATGTAATATCTTGGACTTCCCTGGTGGTACAGTGGATAAGAATCTGCCTATCCATGCAGGGGACAGAGGTTTGATACCTGGTCTGGGAAGATCCCACATGCCTCCCAGCAACTAAGCCCATATGCCACAACTACTCAGGCCATGCTCTAGGTCCCACAAGCTGCAACTACTGAGCCCACGTGCTGCAATTCCTGAAGCTTCTGCACCCTAGAGCTTGTGCTCTGCAACAAAAGAAGCCAACAACACAAGGAGAAGCCCGAGCACCACAGCTAGACAGCAGCCCCCACTCTCTGCAACTAGAGGAAGGCCGTGTTCAGCCACGAAGACCCAGAACAACCAAAGATGAAGATAAATAACGTAAAACTGTAATATCTTTGTTTCAGTATAATTTCTTTAATTGTACATTTATACAATTTAACTTTTAATAATGGTCATGTTTAACAACTGGCTTACAAGATTCCTTATCATGAGCTAGTGTAAGTTGGGTCCATCATACTAATTCCCCAGCTGACTCAAAAATGTGCAGAGGGAAATAAACAATTGTTTTCAGTCACTGTGACTTGTTATACAGCAAGGAGTGTATATGGGTGTGACTCGTTATACAATAGTACTGTGGCAATAGTTAACCAATCCATCCACCCCAAAGTTGGGTCAAAGTATCTAAGATCTCTTTCCAAATTCCCAGAGAAGGCCCTCTGTAATCATAAGGTCACATATGCAGTCACAGTCCATAAGGATTGGGACAAGCACCTCCTTGCTTGCCAAAGGGTCTGATTAAATCTGCTTAGATCTCAATCTGAGCCCTAGACTGGGAGTCAGGAGGCACATCTCTGCACCCAAAACTCTGGAGACCAAGTTTAAACAAGCTATTTCCCATTTGTCTCCATTCTTGACCCTTTGATATGTCCTTATTTAGACCCACTGATGACTCTTACCTCTCAGCCTGCTGTAAAACTGGTCCCTCTTGCTGGATGTCAGAGCCTCTGAAGATTTGTATGGCCCCTCCCTACTGAGGGCCATACCTCCACTCACAATCTCAGAGCCTTCTCACAGCTCCACCCAGAAATACAACTGTACTTTCTACAGTTCTTGTTAGAGGGGAATTTCGTCATTTCCTCCCTCTTTACAAACATTTAAACTATTCTGGAGCAAAAGGCATACTCTTTCAACACACATAGTCCCCCGCAGAGGTCCCTCCTCTTAAAATCACACTGCCCAGTAAACAGGCCCAATTTGCCAAACAGTCCTTTGGCTGAGTGACCAGTTTGCCGGACTGCTGAGGATGTTTGTGATGTTTTCCTTTCATCTCCCAGCCAGAACCCATGAACTGAGGGCCATCTCCTGAGCACCATGTTTTCTGACACCTACACTTCTCCAGTGCTCCGCAAGTGCCCTCAGCATCCACTGGCCCACCTGCAGCTCCTGCCTTCCCCAGGGCAGCCTGCTCGCCACAGAGCACATGCTGTTCTCAGCCCCCGAGGCACACTAGCCCGCTTGCCTCGCCTCCATGCAGAGTCGTGCTGGAGCCAGTTGTCACAGGTGTGTGAAGGCTAGCTGTGCATGTCTCCTCTCAGCTCTGTACTCAGCAATGTCATATCGGTAGCTTGAAATCAGCCAAAGTTAGCAAAGGTTACAGATCAATCCCATCCCCTCTCCCGCTGCAGCTGCAGCGGGTTGTTAAACGTTTACAGCACTATCGCCTGCAGGTAACAAAACTTCGTCCATTCCTCTCTTCTGGCTGCTCAGAAAACCCTTCTCAGACTCCAGGGACCTCAGGTGGTTACTTCTTGCTCTGAATTCACAGTGTGTCACTGTAAATCCTCATTTGGCAATTGGTCATCTGACATTTGGGAGGGTCCTGCACACGCTAGCGTGTGCAGTCTCAGTGAAGAACATATTGCCTTGCAGTGAGGGAACAGTGGTTTCTATGGAAAAGTGAAACTGAAATTGTTAGTCGCTCAGTTGTATCTGACTCTTTGCGACCCCATGGACTATAGCCTGTCAGGATCCCTTGTCATTTCTCCAGGCAAGAGTGGGTTGCCATGCCCTTCTCCAGGGAATCATCCTGACCCAAGGATTGAACACAGGTCTCCCGCATTGCAAGCAGACCATGCCGTCTGAGCCACCAGGGAACACCAGTTCTGGTGGGGGTGGGGCAAAAAAAGTCTTAGCTATTACAATGGCCTGTGGCTCTCCAAAGGGCCACAGTACATAAACAGATACACAGTACACCTGTGGCATCATGAAGATGGAACCTGGGGATTAGGAAAGAAATGGTTAAAAAGGCTCTTTGTGGAGCAGGCAGAGACATGAAAACTAGGTTGAGAAGCATGCCCGGCTGCATAAGATATCAACTGTACAGGATGCATCCCAATGTTATACAACATTACTCGGAAAAATATCAAGCAATTTTTTTTCTTTTCACATTATGGGTTGAGTGTGATTTTTAAGCTTTCGGGTTGGGGGTTTGGTATTGTTAATGAAATACAATACACTGTGTAATGAGGATCCTGAAGGTATAGTGGGATGATAAGAACTTCTCTCTGCTGTTACTCTACAACCCCACACTTGGCCTCCCATCCATCATGTGGAGCACTGAAAATGCACCTTTCACACCTACAAAGAGATAACATCGACCACTTCAACCAGTGGAGCAGTGGTCTAGGAAGACCACCACTGGAGGCAGGTGCTGGACACCAGAGGCTGAACACGCAAGCAGCTCTGCCTCCGTGGAGACGAGAGTCCTTTCTCCCCTTGTGGAGAGAGTGGAAGATGCTGCAAGGCTCATAATGTGACAAAATAACTTCTCTGTGGAAAATGATCATTAGAGAAAATTTCAAGATTTGATTATTCAGCTGTGGTGTGAAGACCTATCTAGAAAGTATGTGATTTTCAGAGACATGTCATTTCCTGGTGGAAACAGAATTCTGGAGGAAGCATGGAGGATGAGCATGCATTTATTTCCATCTTTATAGACTGTGGAAAGTGTTAACTGTTAGTCGCTCAGTCATGTCTGACTCTTTGCAACCCCGGTGGACTGTAGCCCACCACGCTCCTCTGTCCATGGGATTCTCCAGGCAAGAATACTGGAGTGGATTGCCATTCTTTTCTCCAAGGGACCTTCCTGACCCAGGGATTGAACCCAGGTTTCCTGCATTGCAGGCAGATATTTTTTTGTTGTTGGGGGTGGGGGGGAGAGTTGAACTTTTTTCTTTTACTTATTTTTAAATTGAAGGATAATTGCTTTACAAAATTTTGTTGTGCAGGCAGGTTTTTTACCATCTGAGCCACGAGGGAAGCACTATAGACTGTGGATGTCCTCCACAAAGCCAAGGGTCTGCTACAGCCACCCCACTGGGTATGCATGCCATGGACAAGAGCCCTGCAGAGGCATGGTGTTTATCACACATGACGCAGGACAGGATCCAACAGTAAAGCTATCTACACCTCACTAGGCTTGCATTCTAAGGGACTTAAAGTTGTTTTTTCAGTTATATATGATGTTCACTGTATGCAATAAAACTTGAGAACCTAACCGCCCTCAGAGGATGGTTCTGCACTGTTGAGGTCGTATCTCATTTAAACTTCATAACTGCCCATATCAACAGTCACTGCATTATATCCCCATTTTACCAGGAGCGAGCCCAGTCCTGAGCGCCCAGAACCTCTTATCCATGGCACCATCCTGCACAGCCACACACTTTCCTATCTAACCTCGCCGTCTTCTGGAAGGAGAGTTGCTAATGAATGTATCACACATCCTGGCCCCAGGAGACCTGGGGAGTGAATAGAAAGGAGCTGCCCAGCAGCCCCATTCAGTGACCTTTAACTACCACTCCCCTCTGCTCATGCAAGTGGTTTGAAGTATAGTTAATTCTTTTCTTAAATTTTATTTTTAGTTGGAAGATGATTACTTTACAGTGTTGTGTTGATTTCTGCCATATAACAACGTAAATCAGCCATAAGTATACACATATGTCCCCTGCCTCTTGAATCTCCCTCCCACCACACCATCCCAGCCCTCTGGGTTGTCCCAGAGCACTGGGTTGAGCTCCCTGTGTTCTATAGCCACTTCCTACTAGCTATCTATTCTGTATGTGGTGATATATGTGTTTCGTGCTATTCCCAAATCGTCCCACCTTCTCCTTTCCCTGTTGTGCCCACAGGCCTGTTCCTCATGTCTGTGTCTCTATTACTGCCCTGCAAATCATTACTACCATTTTCCTATATTCCATATATTTGTGTTAATATACAATATTCATTTTTCTCTTTCTGACCTATTTCACTTTGTAGAATAAGCTCTCACACTGATCAGAATGGCCATCATCAAAAAACAATACATGCTGGAGAGGGTGTGAAGGAAAGGGAACCCTCTTGCACTGCTGATGGGAATGTAAATTGATACAGCCACAATGGAGAACATTATGGAAATTCCTTTAAAAAAACTGGGAATAAAACCACCATATGATCCAGCAGTCCCACTACTGGGCATATACGCTGAGAAAACCACAATTCAAAAAGATTCACGTACCCCAATGTTCATGGCAGCACTATTTACACTAGCCAGGACACGGAAGTGACCTAGATGTCCATGGACAGATGAATGGATAAGGAAGGTGTGGTACATATACACAATGGAATATTTTGTTGTTGTTCAGTTGCTAAGTAGTGGAACATTGCTCATTCAAAAAAGTAACAAATTTGAGTCAGTTCTAGTGAGGTGGATGAACCTAGAACTCTACAGCCTTTTAAAGAAAACGGAGCCTGCAGCAAAAAGCTGCCCCCTGTGGTAGTAACGAGGGTAGTAACAAGGCCTGTCTATGTAGTTTTTGTGAAGGCCACCAACCTTATAAGAGAGCTTTCTCATATTAGTCTCCAAAATTCAAAAACTGGCTGAGTTGTGGGTAACCATATCCAAGTGAGCTATCAAGAGTCCCCAAGCAGTTCTATTGAAGTCCCAAAATACAACTCCCTTACCTTCTGGCCAGCCCAAAGTCAATGATCTTAATTTGGTGTCCTGTCTGATTGACACACAGTATGTTCTCAGGCTGGGAAAGAAAAAGAAGTTTGCTTAGCTTAATCAACAACTAGGAAGGTCTGAGCTCCCCCACTTATTTGTTAATAGGCCTCAGTTTTCAAGCCTCCAAGGGAAAGCCCTACAGGGCAGCCCTACAGGGATGAATAGATAGTGAAAATAAATGATGTGGGCTAGTGTGAGACAATAAAGAGTGCTGTGAACTATGAGAACCCGGAGAACTCCTGCCATGTATAAAAGGGCAGCCACTGCTCAGCCACTGGCCACCACACAGAAATGCAGGTCCAGGTGCTAGAGTTCCTCAGTCCTCAAGGGATCCCAGAAATTCAGGTTTAAGTAAAAACTCCATGCTTTTAAATGTTGACAACTGAATCCAATTTAAACACATATTTATCATGTGTGGGAGTCAAACACAACATATCTGGGATGTAGATTTGGCCCATGAGCTGCTTGTCTGAGACTACTGGCTTGGAGTGGTGCTTCCAAACCTTGGCTGCATATTAGTATCATCAGGGGAGCCCTCGAAAGTCTTAACACCCAGGCCCCAGTCCTGACCAATTAAATCAGAATCTCAAATGTGGGCCAAATCTGCAGTAGTCTGGTCAAGGAGATCAGATCTGCCAAATGTCATCCTGCCATTTTGCGGTGACAGCTGACACATGGAATGGAGGTAATGGACTTGACATGTTTCTCTTAAGTCTTTCATATCAGCTTAGAGGCCCTGAGGAAGACTGGAATAATTTTGCTGCTTGTGGCAGACAAATTTGAAGGTGGGGAGGGGTTGAGGGCAGATAGAAGGCCTATAGAACAAAGGACCTCGAGATCTGAGGTCAGGGCCTGCAGTCCAGGGTCCATTACCAGGGTCTGTAGCCCTAGATGAGTACTTTCCCATTCCAGAAATTTCAGTGTCTCCATCTCTAAAATAAGAATAATAACTTCTTCCTGCCTTCCTCCTGGGAAAGTGTAAAGATCAAATGATATAATAATGCATTAAAGACTTTACAGCTTGTGAAGCAAATATATCAGGTACTATTTCTCCCAGTAGAAGATTTTATTGCTGCTTATGTTACAATGGGATTATGAAACTCCTCAGATAGGTTCAGAAAAATGATGATTAAAAATCTCCAGGCCTTCTTTATAAAATTTAGAATAACACCATCCAATAGGAATATAATGTGGGCTACATATATAATTCAAAAAATTCTAATAGCTACATTACTGTTAAGTCACTTCAGTCATGTCCAACTCTGTGCAACCCCAGAGACGGCAGCCCACCAGGCTCCCCCGTCCCTGGGATTCTCCAGGCAAGAACACTGGAGTGGGTTGCCATTTCCTTCTCCAGTGCATGAAAGTGAAAAGCGAAAGTGAATTTGCTCAGTCATGTCCGACTCTTAGCGACCCCATGGACTGCAGCCCACCAGGCTCCTCAATCCATGGGATTTTCCAGGCAAGAGTACTGGAGTGGGGTGCCATTGCCTTCTCCGAATAGCCACATTAAAAAAGTAAAAAGAAATAGGTGAACTTAATTTTCAACATTATTGAAATATAAGTAATAAAGATGTGATCATAAAAATTACCATTTTAAAGTATACAATTCAGTGGTTTTTTAGCAGATAGTTAACCACTCTAGTTTTAGAACATTTTCATCACTTCAGGAAAAAAAAACATACTCATCAGCAGTCATTCTCCATCCTCCTTACTTACAACTCCTGACAACCAATAACGTATTTTCTACCTCTGTAGATTTGCCTGTTCTGGGAATTTATATAACAGGAATCATAAATATATATGTGACCTTTTGCATCTGACTTCTTTCACTCAGCATAATATCTTTAAGGTTCATCCATATATCGATACTTGATTCCTTTTCATGGCTGAATAATAATCATTATAAGGACAATATACCTACCACATTTTGTTTACCTGTTCATCAGATAGTAAACATTGGTGTTGTTTCTACTTTTTGGCTATTTATGCATAATGCTGCTAAGGACATTTGTGTACAAGTTTTTGTGTTGACTTGTGTTTTCAATTCTTGAGACTATACCTAGAAGTGAAATTGCTGGTCATATGATAACTCCATGTTTAACATTATAGAAACTACCAAATTGTTTTCTAAAGTGGATGCATAACTTTACAATCCCGCCAGCAATGTCTGAGAGTTCCAGTTTCTCTAAATCGAGCCAACACTTGTCTGCCATTTTTATTTTTTATTTTAGTTAATCCAATGGGTCTGAAATAGTATCTCATTGTAGTTTTGATTTAGATTTCTAAATGACTAATGATGTTAAAAATCTTTTCATATGCTTATTGGCCATTTTAAAATCCTTGTTAGACAAATGTTTACTCAAATTTATCTTTCTCATTGAGTTGCAAGTGTTCTTTATACATTCTAGGTACAAGTCCTTTATCAGATAAACAATTTGAAAATATTTTCTCCCATTCTGTGGGCTGTCATTTCATTTTCATGATGGTGTCCTTGGAAGCATAAAGATTTTTCAATTTTGATGAAATCTAAATTTATCAACTTTTCTATCTTGTGCTTTTTGAGTCACATGTAATTTACTCCTACACTATCTTCTAACAATTTTATACTTTTAGCTCTGACATTTAGGTCTGTGACCATTTGAGTTAACTTTTATTTATAGAATGAGGAGGGGCTCCAACTTTTATGTGGATGTCAAGCATGGTGTCCCAGCATCGTCTGTTGCAAAGACTACTCTTTTCCCACTGAACTGTCACGGTGTTGTTCTCAAAAATCCACTGACCACAAATAAAAGGGTTGACTCTGGACTCTCAATTGTATCCCGTTGATACGTCTGCCCATCCTTACATCGTAACACATTTTTTATTTATGCAGCTTAGTAGATTTTGAAGTCGGGAAATGCGAGTCCTCCAACTTTGTTTATCTTCTTCTTCTGTTTTTCTTTTTTTTTCTGTTTTTCCATTGATACGTCTGCCCACCCTTACATCATAACACATTTTTTATTTATGTAGCTTCGTAGTAGATTTTGAAGTCGGGGAATGCGAGTCCTCCAACTTTGTTTATCTTCTTCTTCTGTTTTTCTTCTTCTGTCTTTATTGTTTTTGCTCTCCTTGGTCCCAAGAATTTCCATCTGAATTTTAGGATTAGATTATTAATTTCTGCAAAGAAGTTAGATGTGAGTCTGACAAGACTGCTTTGAACATATAGATCATTTTGGAGAGTACTGTCATCTTAATAACATTAAGTTTTCTGATCTATTAACATGGGATGTCTTTCCATTTACTTATGTCATCTTTAATTTTTTTCAACAGTGTTTCATAGTTTTCAGAATATAAAGTTTATACATCTTTGGTTAAATTGATTTCTAAGTATTCTTTCCGATGTTACTGTAAATGAAATAGTTTTCGTAATTTTATTTATAGAATGTTGATTGCTAATGTATGGAAATACAATTGATTTTTACATCGTAGACCCTGCAACATTGCTGAACTCAGATCCTGCAACATTGCTGAACTCATTATTGGTTCTAATAGTTTCTCTCTACCCTCCTTAGGATTTGCTATATACAAAATCAGGTTATCTGTGAATAGAATTTTACTTTTTCCTCTCCAATCTGGGTACATTTATTTATTTTCTTGCCTAATTGCCCTGGTTAGAACCACAAGTACAATGTTTAACAGAAATGGCAAGAATATACATCCTTGTCTAGTTCCTGATCTTAAAGGAAAGCATTCAACCTTTTATCATTAAGTTTATTATTACCTGGGGGTTCTTCATAAATGGGCTTTATCAAGCTAAGGAAGTTCTATATCTAATTTGCTTGTGTTTTCCTCATGAAAAGGTGTTCAGTTTTGTCAAGTGCCTTTTCTGCAGCTACTAAAATGATCAGGTGATATCATCCCTTATTCTTTTAATATGACATATTACATTGATTGATTTTCTCATGTTAAACCAACTTTGCTTTATTGGAACAAACCCCAGTTTGTGATGTGTATAATCCTTTTTTATGTTGCTATACTCAGTTTAGTAATATTTTATTGAGAATATTTACATCTATATTCATAAGGGATAGTGTACTATAGTTTCATCATAGGAAGTGAGGTCTGCCTGGTTTTGGGATGAGGATAAGTTTGGTCTTCTAAAATGAGTGAGAAAATGTTTCTTTCTCTTCTAATTTTAGAACATTTTGTGAAGGATTGGTGTTAACTCTTTAGACATTTGATAGCCATATGGGCCTAGGATTTTTTTATGGGTAGTTTTTATACTAGTTTTACTTGTTGTAAGTTAATTCAGATTTTTGGTTCCTTTTTAAGCCAGTTTTCTGATATTTGTGACTTTTAGGGAATCTCCATTTTATCTAGATTATCTAATCTACTGGCATATAAGTTTTCATAATATTCTTTTATAATCTTTTTTAATTTTGGTAAGGCTGGTAATGATGTCCCCTCTTTCATTCCATTAACTTTAGTAATTGAGTTTTCTCTCTTTCTCTCTAGTTCAAGATAGCTAAGGATTTGTGAACTTATTCATCTTTTCAAAGAATCAACTTCTTTTCAGATTTTTTCTACTGTTTCTCTGTTTTCTGTTTCAATTACTTCTGTTCATCTTTCTTATTTCCCTCTTTCTACTTGTTGTGAGTTTAACTTGCTTTTCTTTTTCTAGTTTCTTAAGGTGGAATATTAGATTATTAGATCTTCTTTTTAACATATAAGAGTTTGCAGCTACAAATTTCATTTCTAGTTTAGATGTACCCCATAAGTTTTAGCATGTTGTGTTCTCATTTTCATTCATCTCAAAGTATTTTCTAAAACTCAATTTTAATAATAATTTTATTTAGTGAAATAATCAAAATATTATAATTTTAATAGTTATCAAAATAAAAATATTTATGAGATATTTTCAATTATTTTTATTATATTGCCTTTCAAGTCAGTCCAGTGTGTATTTTACATTTATAGCGCATCTCCATTCAGACACTAAAGTTTCATCAGAAGTACTTTAGATGTATTTAGATCTCATGAATTGGCGGATTCTTTACCACTGAGCCACCTGGGAAACCTTTTATTTGTATTTAGATTGTATGAAATTGATAGTTTTTGAAAAGCAAATTAACATGTTGAAGTTGTTCTAAGTATACTTTATGGTTTTTAATAATTTAATCATATCAGTTTTTTATTTAATTAAAAACTGATAAAATTTAAACTTCAGTTCCTCAGTCACACTAGTTATGTTTCAAGTGAAATATGAAAATATTTCATATTTTAATTCAAACAACATTCCTAGGAGGTAGATATTATTAATCCCCACTTTTCAATTGATGAGCTTATGCAAGACCAATCAACAAGATCAAGGAACTTATGTAAGATCTCCTGGTCAGGAAGAGGCTGCACTAACGCAAGCTCTGCTCCTGGCTGGGAACAGACCTTGGCAATGATTGTCTCCTGCTGTGGGGTCACAGGTATTGTCCCAAAGGCTGTTCATTGATCCTGAATCACAGAACAGAATCCTAGCTTCTCTTAACTGCTCACGCCACAGAAAGCTGGCCCAGAGGCTCTGGAATTAGCTCCGGTGAGCAGGGAAGTTTAAGGCTGATTTCTCACCATCTCAACCATTTTTCATAGTACCACAATGTTACAGTTTGATGTCAGTCAAGAAAGATGGTCAGAAGGAGCAGTATGCATACATGTAGGTCCAACCAACCCACTTCCCATCTTCTGTAGAGAGCCACTAAGATTCCTGGCAGAGGCTGTAGAGAAAAATTCTCCTGTTGCCCCAGTGGAGTGAAAAAACCACAGAAATGGCCACCATGCAAATCAAAACTACAATGAGATACCACTTTCTTCCTGTTAAAATGAATGTCATCCAAAAAACAAGAGATAACAAGTGTCAGAGAGGATGTAGAGAAAAGGCAACCTTTGTGTACTGTTGCTGGGAATGTAAACTGGTGCAGCCACAGTGCAAAACAGTGTGGTGTTTCCTCAAAAAATTAAAAATAGGACTACCATGCAATCTAGCAATTCCACTTCTGGGTATATATCCGAAGGAAACCAAATCACTATCTTGAAGAGATATTTGCACCCCCATATTCATTGCAACATTATTTACAATAGTCAAATGTCTATCAACAGATGAATAATTTTTTAATGTGTTATATACACACAACAGAATATTATTCAGCCATAAAAAGAAATTCTGCCATTTGCAAAAACATGGAATTTGACAACATTATGCAGAGTGAAATAAATCAGACATAGAAAAACACTTACTGTATGATCTCAGTTATAAGTAGAATCTATAAAAAAAACCACCCAGAACTCATATGAACAAATGAGTGGTTTGTTTAGGGAACAAATTAGTGGTTGCCAGAGGTAGGGAGGGGGAGGGTTTGGGGAAACTGGTGAAGGTGGTCAAAAGGTACAAACTTCCAGCTATAAAATAAAAGTCCTGAGTATATAATGTACAGCATGCTGACTATAGTTAACAACGCAGTATTATATATATGAAAGTTGTTAAGTGAAGAGATCTTGAAAGTTCTTATCACAAGAAAAGAAATTGTAACTATGTGAGGTGATATAATTAACTAAACTTACTGTGGAATCATTTTGCAGTATATACATATATCAATGATTATTTTTATACTTTAAACAAAAACAATGTTACCTGTCAATTATATCTTAATAAAACTGGAAACAAACTTTACAGATAAGGTGACTCAGGTGATAAAGAATCTGCATGCAGGAGACCCGGGTTTGATCCCTGGGTTGGGGAGACGCCCTGGAGAAGGGAGTGGCTACCCACTCCAGCAGTCCTGCCTGGAAAGAGTACTCTTGTCCATGGACAGAGTAGCCAGGTGGGCTGCAGTCCATGGGATCACAAGAGTCAGACACGCTGAGCAACTAACACTTTCATTTTTCACTTTTCAGACTCACCAAGAAAGAGAGAGAGAGAGGAATTTATTGCCAACAAACTGGACAACCTAGAAGAAATGAATTGATTCCTAGAATCGTAACAACTAAATAAGACCAAATCATGAAGAAATAGGAAATCTAAACAGACTAATTACTAGTAATCAAAAATATCTCAGAAGACAAAAGTCAAGAACCAAATAGCTTCACTGGTGAATTTTACCAATCATTAAAAAATTGGTATCAATGCTTCTCAAACTCTACCAAAAAATAGAAGAGGAGGGAATACTTCCAAACTCATTTTATAAGTCCAGCATTACCCTGATACCAAAACACCAGATACCAGACAAGGTTTTGAAAAGAAAATTACAGGCCAATATACCTGGTAAGAATAGATGTATAAATCCTCAACAAAATATTAGCAAATCAAGTTCAACAATACATAAAAAAATTATACACCACAATCAAATGATATTTATTCTAGGGATGCAAAGATGGTTTAATATATGCAAACCAATCAGTGTGATACAACACATTAACAAAATGAAAAATAAAAATCATACTATCATCTCAATAGATACAGTAAAAACACCTAATAAAATTCAATATCCATTTCATGATAAAAACTGTCAACAAACTAGGTACAGAGGGAATATACCTTAATGTAATAAAGATCATATATGACAAGTCCATAAATAATATTCTCAATGGTAAAAAGCTGGAAGCTTTTCCTCTAAGATCAAGAACAAGACAAGGATGCTCACTCTTACTACCTTTATTCAACACAGTATTGGAAGTCATAGACAGAGTAATTAGGTGATAAAAAGAAATAAAAAGCATCCAATTCAGAAAGAAGTAAAACTCACTATTTGCAGATGACATGATATTAAGTCTTTACCAAAATACTATTAGAAATTAAAAACAAATTCAGTATATTTTCAGAATACAAAAGCAATATACAAAAAACCAGTTGCGTATCCACACACTAAAAAGAAACTATTAGGAAGAGAAATTTAGAAAACAGTCTTACAGTTGATCAAAAAAATACTTAGGAATAAATTTAACAAGTTAGTGAAAGATCTATATACTAAAAACTGTAAGACACTGATGAAAGAAATTAAAGAAGACAAATAAATGGAAAGATATCCTGCACTCTTCGTTGGAAGGATTAATATTAAAATGTCCTTACTATTAAATGTCCTTACTACCGAAAGCAATCCACAAATTTAAGGCAATCTCTATCAAAATTCCAGTGGCAATTTTCACAGAAATACAGTGAACAATCTAAAATCTGTATGGAACTACAAAAGACTCCAAATAGCCAAAGCAATCTTGGGGAAGAAAAACAAAATTGGAGGCACTACAAATTGCACTCATCTCACACGCTAGTAAAGTAATGCTCAAAATTCTCCAAGCCAGCAATATGTGAACCATGAACTTCCAGATGTTCAAGCTGGATTTAGAAAAGGCAGAGGAACCAGAAATCAAATTGCCAACATCCATTGGATCATGGAAAAAGCAAGAGAGTTCCAGAAAAACATCTATTTCTGCTTTATTGACTATGCCAAAGCCTTTGACTGTGGGGATGACAATAAACTGTGGAAAATTCTGAAAGAGATGGGAATACCAGACCACCTGACCTGCCTCTTGAGAAACCTATCTGCAGGTCGGGAAGCAACAGTTAGAACTGGACATGAAACAACAGACTGGTTCCAAATAGGAAAAGGAGTGTGTCAAGGCTGTATACTGTCACCCTGATTATTTAACTTCTATGCAGAGTACATCATGAGAAATGCTGGGCTGGAAGAAGCACAAGCTGGAATCAAGATTGCTGGGAGAAATCTCAATAACCTCAGATATGCAGATGACACCACCCTTATGGCAGAAAGTGAAGAGGAACTAAAAAGGCTCTTGATGAAAATAAAAGAGGAGAGTGAAAAGTTTGGCTTAAAGCTCAACATTCAGAAAACGAAGATCATGGCATCTGGTCCCATCACTTCATGGGAAATAGATGGGGAAACAGTGGAACAGTGTCAGCCTTTAATTTTTTGGGCTCCAAAATCACTGCAGATGGTGACTGCAACCATGAAATTAAAAGATGCTTACTCCTTGGAAGAAAAGTTATGACCAGCCCAGACAGCATATTCAAAAGCAGAGACATTACTTTGCCAACAAAGGTCCATCTAGTCAATGTTATGGTTTTTCCAGTGGTCATGTATGGATGTGAGAGTTGGACTGTGAAGAGGGCTGAGTGCCGAAGAATTGATGCTTTTGAACTGTGGTGTTGGAGAAGACTCTTGAGAGTCCCTTGGACTGCAAGGAGATCCAACCAGTCCATTCTGAAGATCAGCCTTGGGATTTCTTTGGAGGGAATGATGCTGAAGCTGAAACTCCAGTACTTTGGTCATCTCATGTGAAGAGTTGACTTACTGGAAAGTACTCTGATGCTGGGAGGAACTGGGGGCAGGAGGAGAAGGGGATGACAGAGGATGAGATGGCTGGATGGCATCACTGATTCGATGGACGTGAGTCTGAGTGAACTCCGGGAGTTGGTGATGGACAGGGAGGCCTGGCATGCTGCGATTCATGGGGTCGCAAGGAGTCGGACACGACTGAGCAACTGAACTGAACTGAACTGAACACTTCCTGATTTCAAACTGTTACAAAGCTATACTAATCAAAATAGTGTGATATCAGCAAAAAAACCAACAAACAGATCAATGGAACAGAACAGACAACTGAGAAATAAACTATGTATTAAAAAGAAAGAAAAGAATGGCCACCACATGCTTACTTTTCATCAAGTAGACAAAAGAAGCTGCGATGCGCTCATTCAATGGACTATATGATGGCTCTTAAAAAGAATCAGACGAGATGGCCACACTATACTTAAAAAGGCAAGTTTAAAAATGGAATGTACAGTAAGCTCCCCTTTGTGAGTGTTTTCATGCCAACGTGCTAATACAGAAGACCTCTCAGCACAGAGGTGGGTGAGGAGAACTTTCACTGTGCATTTTATATATTTCTATATTGTCTATATTTACTACATCATGTGTTTCTATTTTAATTTTTTAAAAACTAATTTTTGAGTTTTTTAATAGGAAAAAAAAAGTTGTTTCATTTGCTCTTTAAAGAGCACTTAATAAGGTAGCTATTTACCACATCTCACAGATGGAGAGACTGAGGCTGTGAGACTTGGCCTGCCCTAGACTCCAGAACGAGGCCGTGGCAGAGCCAGGAAAGGAAGCCAGGACTGTGTGATGACAGAGCTCTCAAAGATGAGAGAGCCTCAGAGGCTTGGGAACATGGGCACCCACCCGCCACACGCCCAGGGCAGAGCCTGACCTTGAGGTCCAAGTGCAGGACGTAATGCTGATGGAGGTAATGGACACCCTCGCAGATCTGCTTGGTGAACAAGACCACATCCAGTTCAGTCAGGTGGTACTTCTCTTCTGTGATCCGGTCAAAGAGCTCACCCCCATCCACACTGCCAGGGCAAAAGGAGAGGCAGACACTGACTGAGCAAGGCTCTCGGAGGACTGGTCTACTCATCACCAGGTGAGACGAGGGCACCACTCCCACCCGGGGTTTTATGGGAAGGCAGGCGGGGGAACCTTTGCTCTGGTCTATTCCCAGCTCAGAGTGTGGGTGATAAAAATGAAGTGATAGGCCAAATGGGAGACTGGGGCTTGTCTGCAGTACTGATCACCCAGGCTCACTCTGGATACTCACTGTCAATACTCCAGACCAAAGTTATAAACTCATTGCCCTACAGGGTCTAATTAGTACCTACATGGCAAGAATCTAAGTGGGCAAATCAGACCAGATGTGAGACAAAAGTTTTCTTGAAATATGCAGCCTTTAGTCTAACGTTTGTTTTTCCATTTTTTTATAGAGATATGACATGACAAATGTTTCACTCCCCTCAGTTGCACCAGAAGGAAAACAGCAACAGAAGCACACTAATAAATGTCCCCTGAGCCCTTGGCCTCAGCACTGTGGGTGGTTGAAAGTGGTGGGACTGTAGCAAATAGGAAATTGGTTGCCCTGTCTACAAAGGTCAGTTACTACAGCTCCATCATACCATTTCCAACTGAGAATGCAGACCCAGCATTTCTAGATCTTTTATATTTGCAAGAAAAATCAGGCACCTAGGTTTTAATGTGACATTTCCCAATTTCCAACTGTAAGCACTAAATCAAAACTACTAAAAATTGTGTAGGCCAAAATAATATCTGCAAGTCAAACCAGGCTCACTGGTCACTGGTTTCTGACAAATGGCCTTGTCCTCTGTGTTTTATGTTGGGGGTCAGGTAGAGGAAGTGATGACATTCCCTGGGTGTCCCAGAGAAGGGGAAGGGAGAGTTTTGCCGCAATCTTGGCTCCTAGCCCCACCCTGAGCCCTGGCCCTGCTTCCCACTCACTACTCCATGACGAGGGTAAAGCTGTTCTTGCTCTCAAAGGCGTCGTAGAGCTGGATCAGGTTCACATGGCTGAGCTGGTTCATGATGTTAATCTCATTCTTGACATCCTCCTTGTGAAGCCAACAGGGAGAGGAGTGTCCAAGAAATGGGTTAGGAAGAGCAGTCAGTTGCATCTCCCAAGACACACACACACAAACACACACCCTGCATCCTCATTTCCTGCAGCATCACCAGGTTTCCTCAACTCACCACCCACACCAGCTTCTTACAACAGAAGGTGAAGGTGAAGGTGAAGTCGCTCAGTCGTGTCCGACTTTTTGCGACCCCATAGACTGTAGCCTACCAGGCTTCTCCGTCCATGGGATTCTCCAGGCAAGAATACTGGAGTGGGTTGCCATTTCCTTCTCCAGGGGATCTTCCTGACCCAGGGATCAAACTCGGGCCTCTTGCATTGGAGGCAGACGCTTTAACCTCTGAGCCACCAGGGAAGCAACAGAAGGGACCCACCCATTTCCCAGATAGGAACCCTGAGACCCCAAAAAGAACCCTGGAGATCTGGGAGGACCCTGTTCCCCAGGGTGCAAGGTGACTGCTGACTAGAGTGTGGGAGCCAAGGAAAAAAGGCAGGAAGGTGGCCAGGTTTCCTGCTCAGCTTGGAGGGGCCTGAGGAGTGCAGGACCCAGAGGGGCCTAGAAGGAAGTGAAGGAGTCCTGAACTTGGCCCGGGGCACCCCTTGGCCTGGGGCAGACACCTCACCCGGTCCTTGGCGCTCTTCACTTTGATGATCTTGGCCGCCAGCGAGAGGCCTGTGGCCTTCTCCGTGCATCTGTGAACCTGGCCAAACCGGCCCCTGCAGAGAGAGACGCGATGACACAGCAGGCTCAGAGCCCCAGGCATACCCTGCATGTGAGTGGAGGCCAGCCCTGTCTGGGACCCTGGGCTGTCTGGTCCTACTTCAACCCCACATACGCTACAGGGATTACCCTGCCCACCAGAGGGATCATGGTCACCGCCCCACATTGCTACCTGAACCTGGAGAAGAGCTTCTTCACCCAGGTATGAGCCATCCTGCACCCCAGGGGAGTGCCCCACAGCCACACCACCCAGGCTGTCCTGCACCCTAGAGGTCACTCCTCTTAACCCACCCATGTCGGCTCTCAT
>SJXQ01002331.1:537343-661403 GCA_006408695.1 Aepyceros melampus
ATATAGCAACGGCCTCACTTACCTAAAACCAGGCTGCTCGCCTCAGCTCCTGAGGGTGTTCTGCTTCCTGCTTCGGCACTGCCCGCACCCCCAGCCGTGCAGTCCTTCCCAGGGTCAGGGTTCCCTGCTCCTGGGTTTGTGTCCTGCTGTGGGCCTGGGGCCCCGGAATCAACTCCCTTGTCCCTCCTGGCCCTGCTTGGCGCCATGGTCAGCTCGGACCCAGGTCCTTGCTTCTCTTTGGCCTTTGCTCCCCCGTTGCAGCTCCGCTTTCGCACACTGGCTCCTCTGAGGATAGGTTTTCCTGACTCAGTCCCAGGGGCCTGGGGGCAGCACCTAGGCCCAGGTGGGCCCTGCTCGCCTGGAGGCACAGCTGCTGGAGTCTCTGCAGGGGGTGAGGTTCTGAGGCTGCCCCCTCGTGTCACAAGCAGCTCCCCAGGGGTATCTGTCTCCTGCACATGGATGGAGATCCTGGGACAGAGAGAAATGGGGCAAGAACTCAAATCAGAGCATACCTGGGTTCAACTGCCTGCTGCTGCCATTCACTAGCTGTGGTCTCTTAGCCTCAGTTTTCTCATCTGTTAAAAGTGTCCTATGGGTTGTTATAATAGTAAGAGTTAGCTTGTGGTTGAAACCAGCAACCAACTCCTACCCCTCTCTGCCCAGACACAACACTGGGGAGAGGCTGGTTTCAGGGACATGGTGCCACCAGGATTCCACTGGGTCAGCATCTGCGGGAGACGTGAAGAATCTGTGGGGGATGGCGGGTGAGAGGAGTGGGAGGATGGGCACCAGACATCTCTGTGGCCCCTTGAAAACATGATTCTGCCCCACAAGTGTTGTGGCCTGGAGGCAGGAGACCTGGGCTGTTCCCTCCCTTCTCTGGGCCTCAGTTTCCCTTCTCTTAAGTGAAGAGAAGGGTGAACCAAGTCAAACATCACACTAGAAGCCTCAGGTTAGACATATTTTAGTAAAATCAGGGAATTGTTCATAAGACTCTGGACTTTCTGTTTCTCCTGAAGAAAAGTCCTGGCTGTGCTCGGCCTGCATGCTTACACACCTGGGGAAATTCTCTGCCTCCCTACAAGTCCCCAGTGCCATTGGGCCCATCTCATCCATACTTGTTCCCCAGACCAAGCAGTACCGTGGTTTGGGACCCCAGCTGGAGGTCGGGAAAGCCCTCTAAGCCCCAACATTCACAGGGAAAGACCCTGACCCTAGGAGCTTCAGACTCTGCTACTCTGCCACCAGGTTACTAGACAGGGCTGACTGGGCAAATCTAGCCTCAGAAACCGCTTCTGTCAAACAAGGATGATAACACCTCATGGATGTGCTGAGAGTCAACTAAGAAAAGAAAAGACAGAGGTTCTAATAGTGAAGGCTAAAATGGTGCAGCCACTGTGGAAATCAGTATGGCAGTTCCTCAGAAAGGTGAAAATATATTACCATAGGATCCAGCAATCCCACTTCTGGAAATAAACCCAAAATAATTAAAAGCAGAACCTCAGAGAGATATTTGTAGAGCCTTGTTCATGGCAGTATTATTCTCAACAGTCAAATGTGGAAGCAACCGAAGTGTCCATTGACAGATGAAAGAATAAATAAATATGAATAAATAAATAAATAAAGTGTTGCATATACATATGATAGTATTCATCCTTATGCTAAGTGAAATAAGCCAGAGACAGAAAGGCTGACTCTATATATTTGAATGAATGAGTTATATGAAGGACCCGTGCTGCTGTGCTCAGTCACTTAGTCGTGTCTGACTCTTTGCGATCCCATAGACTGTAGCCTGCCAGGCTTCTCTGTCCATGGGATTTTCCAAGCAAGAATACTGGAGTGAGTTCCCATTCCATTCTTCAGGGGATCTTCCCAACCCAGAGATCGAACCCACATCTCCTGCATTGGCAGGCAGATTCTATACCACTGAGCTACCTAGGAAGCCCATAAGAAGGACCCAGAGTAGTCAAATTCATAGGGACAGAAAGTAGAATGGTACTTAGGGTAACAGTTTCAGATTTACAAAATGAAAAAGCTCTGGAGACTGTGTCATAACAATATGAATATACTTAACACCACTGAACTATACACTTAAAAATGGTTACAACGATGAACATTATGTTACATGTTTTTTAACCAAAAAAAAATTTTTTTTAATTAGGTCTTCCCCTAGCAGCTGGAGGCCTGGGTCCTTCCTTTGCCTGCTCCTGAATGCACCTGGTTCTACAGACTGTTCACAGCTAAAGCTTGGATAGGATGTAGCAAAATCCCCCTGACATCCCTCAGGAGCAATTACAGGTTGGTGATGACAGGGCAGGATGGGAAAGGTGGCATCCAAGCTCAGCTCAGGCATTGCCTTGATCAAGGAACGTGGGAAACTTCAGGAAGCCAATATCTGGAAGAATATACAGGTAGTCAGGTGGCCGCTGCCAATTAGAGCCAACATTTTCCTCAAGATATACCCATGTGGTAGATGAGGGAGGGTAGGTAGTGATCTCCCCAGTTCCTAAGCCCAATTTGGTGTGTCTGAAATTCAGCTCGAGGTTGAAACTTACATAGAGACCTTTCTCTCTCACCCAGAATCTTTTTAGGGCCCCTAACAAGTTCATGGAAAGTTCATCCCCACCCTAGATTCTACATTTAGAGCCCTGGCAAGGATCCAGGGATGCCTGCCAGGAAGCCCTCCCTCCAGATGGTTAGGTCTCCTGGGGACTCACATTTCCTTGCAAAACAAAGGCAGACAAAGTGTCTGGGCTTCCCTGCCAGTCACCACGGCATACACAGATACCAGCTCCCCTCCCTACAGCAGGCCTTGAGGGGCTTGGTTACAGGTCAGAGCAATGGAGGACAGGTGTAGAAGGGTACCAGGCTGTTTAGAGAGAAGCCCAGGAAACAGAGTGCCCTTTAGTGCACTGCCCTTGGAGAACACTGCTGGATAACACAGAGACCTGACAGTCATCAGGTTCTAACTCATTATTCTCCTGCACCATGTTGGCTGATGGCAGGTCCTGAGGCTGAGTTCTGAAGGTTAGGATACAACCTCATCTCCAGGACTCCAAGCATAATCTTCTGAAACTTCTGATATTGGCTTGATTCAGCCTATATCAACCTCCCACCTCTGAAGACCCATTATTCTTCCCTACCATAGTGTTTAGGACTTAACAAATGCTGACAAGAAGCAGAATGGTACAGTGATTAGTGGCACAGATGTTGGAGTTCAGAAACCTATGTCCATCCTCTTAAATTTTTTGAGACTTGCATTATGGCCTAGCATGTGATCTAGCCTGAAGAACATTCCATGTGCCCTTGAAAAGAATGTGTTTTCTTATGTTAAGTATCTTTTCCAGCCACAGTGATATGAAATTGGAAACCAATTGCAGAAAGAAAAATGGGAATAGAACAAACAAGTGGAGACTAAACAGCATGCTACTAGAAGACCAATGGGTCAATGATGAAATCAAAGAGGAAATCAGGAAATACCTTGAGACAATGTAAATGGAAACACAGTGCTTCAAAACCTATGCATGCATGCATGCTAAGTTGCTACAGTCATGTCCGACTCTGTGCGACCCTATGGACTGTAGCCTGCCAGACTCCTCTATCCAAGGGATTCTCCAGGCAAGAATACTGGAGTGGGTTGACATGCCCTCCTCCAAGGGATCTTCCTAAGCCAGGGATATAACTGTGTCTCTTACATCTTCTGCATTGGCAACCAAGTTCTTTACCACTAGCACCACCTGGGAAGCCCCCAAAACCTATGGAGTTCAATCAAAGCAGTTCTAAGAAGGAACATGATAGTGATACAGACCTTCCTCAATAAACAAGAAAAATCTCAAGCAACCTAATCTACCACCTAAAGGAATTAGAAAAGAAGAATAAGTAAAGCCCAAAGTCAGCAGTAGGAAAGACAAAATAAAAATTAGAGAGGAAATAAGTAAAATAGAGATCAAAACACAATAGAAAAGATCAATGAAACAAAGGCCTGGCTTTTTGAAAAGACAAACAAAATTGATAAACCTTTAACCACTCTCATCAAGAAGAAAGGAGAGAGGTCCAAATAAACAAAATAAGAAATACAAGAGGACACATTCTACTGTATTGCACAGAGAACTTTATTCACTATCCTATGATAAACTACAATGGAAAAGAACATTTTAAAAAAGAATACATATATACATATATATACACTTGACTCATTTTGCTGTAGAGCAGAAAATAACACATTGTAAATCAACTATACTTTAATTAAAAACAAACAACAGAAATGAAAGAGGAGAAATAACAAATAGCATAGAACTACAAAAAATCAGAAGAGAATATATGAACAAATTTGATAACTCAGAACAAATCAACAAATTTCTAGAAACATACAGCCTGCCAAGACTGAATAAAGAGCAAACAGCCGATCTGAACAAACTGATCCCTAGCAGTGAAATTAAATTTGTAATTTTAAAAAAACCCAGCAAACAAAATCCAGGGTTGGACAGCTTCACAGGGTAATTCTCTTTTGTATTCTATAAAAAAGAGCTAGGACTTATCCTTCTCAAATTAGTCCAATAACTTGAAGAGGATGGAACACTCCCAAATGTATTCTATGAGGCCACCATTACAATGACATCAAGACCAGAAAAAGATACTCCATAAAAGCAAGTTATAGGGTAGTATCTTTGATGAATATAGATGTAAACATCCTCAACAAAATACTAGCAAGCTAAATTCAACAATATGTAAAAAGGATTGTACACCATGATCAAGATGCAAATCAATCAATGTGACACATCATTATGACAAAGGGAAGGATAAATATCACATGATCATTTCAATAGATGCCTAAAAAGCAATTGACAAAAATTCAACATCCATTCATATATTCATGATAAAAATTATCATCAGAGTGGGTATAGAGAGAACACATCTCAACATAATAAAGGCCACTGTGACAGTCTCATAGCTAAAATCACATTCAATGGTGAAAAGCTAAAAGCCTTTCCTCTAAATTCAGGAACAAGACAAGGATCTCACTCTTTCCACTTGTATTTAACATAGTATTGGAACTCCTAAAACACAGCTATCAGACAAGAAAAGGAAATAGAAGGCATCCAAAATGAAAAAAGGAATGTCACTATTCAACAAGAAAACTGTCACTTTTTGCAAATGACATGATACTTTAAATGCAAAACTCTAAAGTTTCCACCCAAAACCTATGAAAATCAATAATCAATACAGTTGCAAGATACAAGATTAATATACAGAAATCTGTTGATTTTCTATATGCTAATGGTGAACTATCAGAAAGAGAAAGTAAAAAATTAATCTCTTTTAAAATCACATTTTAAAAATACCTAGGAAGAAACTCAACCAAGGAGATAAAACACATTTATTCTGAAAACTATAAAACATTGAAGGAAATTGAAGATGATAAAAAGGAATGGAAGGATATCCTATTTTGGGATTGGAAGAATTAGCATTGTTAAAATAGGCATACCACCCAAAGCAATCCACAGAATTAATGGTCTCTATCAAAATACCCATGACAATTTTTGCAGAATGAGAACAAATAATCTTAAAATTCATATGGAGCCACAGAAGACCTTAAGTTACCAAAACAATCTTGCTTAAAGAGAACAAAGCTGGAGGAATAACCCTCCCAGTCTTCAGGCTGTATTACAAAGCTACAATAATCAAAACAGCATGGTACTGGCACAAAAACAGAATCATAGATCAATGGCATAGAATAGAGTCCAGGAATAAACCCATGCACCCATGGTCAATTAATCTATGACAAAGGAGGGAAGAATATACAATGGGGAAAAGACAGCCTCTTGAATAAACACTGTTGGGAAAACTGGACTTCTACATGCAAAAAATCAAACTGTACTATTTTTTCACATTGTATACAAAAAAGAATTCAAAGTGTATTAAAGATCTAAATATAAGACTCCACACATAAAACTCCTGGAAAAGAATGGTTAGTCAGAATAATCTGATATAAATTATAGTAACTTTAAAAAAATCTGTATCTTAAGTCAAAAGAAATAAAAGCAAAGCAAACAAACAAACAGATGGGGCCTAATTTAAAGCTTTTGTACAGCAAAGGAAACCATTGAAAAAATGAAGACAACTTACCCAATGGAGAAAATATTTGCAGATGATATGACCAAGAAGGGGTTAATATCCAAAATATACAAACGGCCTATTTGTTTATATAGACTCAATATAAAAAAACAAAAAACCCAATGAAAAAAATTGGCAGAGGGCCTCAACAGACAATTCTCCAAATGAGACATACAGATTACCAAAAAGAACATGAAAAGATGCTTAACGATGCTAATTATTAGAGAAATACAAATCAAAACAACAAGCTATCACATCACACAGTCAGATCACCTATCATCAAAAAACTACAAATAACAGATGTTGGCAAGGATGTGGAGGAAAAAGAACATTTATACACTGTTGGTGAGAATGTAAATTGGAGCAGTGATTATGAAAAACAGTATTGAGGTTCTTCAAAAAACTAAAAATAGGACTACCACATAACACAGAAGTTCCAATCTTGGATATACATCCAGAAAAAAAACAAAACCATCCATTTGAAAAGATACACATGCCCCCAATGTTCACAGCAGCACTATTGACAATAACCAAGATATGGACACACCCAAGTATCCATCAGCAGATGAATGGATAAAGAAGATGTGGAAGATATGTACAATGGAATACTACTCTGCCATAAAAAAGAACAAAATTCTGCCTTTTGCAGCAATGTATATCAATTAGAGAATATTATGCTTAATAAAGTAAATCAGAGAAAGAATTATTGTATGATATAACATATATGGAATCTAAAAAAAATAATGCAAATTAAGATATATAGCAAAACAAAAACAGACTCAGAGAACAAGCTACTGGTTGGTTACCAGTGAGGAGGGTGAGGAGGGAGGTGCTCATTAGTAGTAGGGGATTAAGAGGTACAAACTACTATGTATAAGCTAGAAAAACAACAAGGATATACATTATCTTATAGTAACTTTTAATGGGGTGTAAACTATAAGAAATCTGATCACTATGCTGTATGCACGAGTGTATGCTCAGTTGCTTGGTCGTGTCTGAATCTTTGCAACCTTATGAACTATAGCCCGCTAGGCTCCTCTTCCATGGGATTCTCCAGGTAAGATTAATGGAGTAAGTTGCTATGCTCTCTTCTAGGGAATCTTCCTGACACAGGGATTGAACCCGCATCTCCTGCGGCTCCTGCATTGCACGAGGGTTCTTTACCAGTGAGCCACTGGGTAAGTCCCATATTCTGTATACCTGAAACTAATATAGTATAGTAAATCAATTATACTTCAATAATAAACAAACACCTGGATTCAGATTCCAACTCTGAACCCCTAGCTGTGTGACCCTGGGAAACTGACCCTGATTCATCAGTAAATTGAGGATACCTCCTGAGGATGCTTTGAGAATAAAATGAGATGATGTCTGTGAAATGCTCAGCCAATGACTGTCACTTGGGATGCGTTCTGTGAACCCCATCTTTTAGGTGTCATTATAGCTATTATTGTGGCTGTCAGAACTAGTGATTCTCAGTCTTATTCCATGTGGGACTCACCTGGGAAGCTTTAAAAACAGACAACCTCGTTCCAGACTGAATAAATCAGAATCTTTGTTCATTTGTATCTCAAAAATTCCTTCCGGTAACTGTTATGGATGCCAGGTAAGAACCGGTGCTCTAAGCTCCTGAGAGCAGGGCCTTGGCCCTCTCTTATCTTCCGCTTAGGAGGCTAGCCAGCACTGCGCACAGTGGACGTTCTGCAGGGGCAGCTGTCCCCTTGGCCACGCTCTAGCCTAGGGGCTGCTGTTACCTCCCCCCTCCTTTCCCAGCTTGGAGGCACATGCCTTACCTTGGAGGTGTTTCTCCACCACTGTGAGCTGCCTTGGCCTGAGCTGGCGGTGCTGGAGTCAGCCTCACGCCCTCCGCCGAGGGCCGAGGGGCAGGCCTACTGGGTGATGTTCCTCGTCCTGCACTCGATGCAGCCTCCTGCCCAGTGGGGGCCTCACTGACCCTTTCAGACACCACAGACAGGTCCAGGCCAGTGCCGGGGTTCTCGCTGGCTGCTCTAGGAGCTTGGACTTCCACCTCCGGGCGTACCTGAATTGGGCCAGAAATTCCTCTCTCTGCTCTGGTGGGGCCTCTGCCTGGGTAGGAAGGTCAGATCCTGTCCCTTCTGGCAGGTCCGCCTTCTGGCTCTCTATAGGAAGACAAGCAGGATAATCTCTCATTTGGAGGAAACTTTCCAAAGAATATGTAGCAGGCCTTCAGTGCACCGTGTTTATAACTCCAGGCTGACTGGAAATAACCCGTGACCATCAAGATGGAGGTGTTTGACTAAACCAGGGCCACTCAGGCATAAAAAAGGAGAAGCGACTATCTCCATATGCAATATGGAGTGATCTCAGGTTATACAGATGGAGAAAACAAAGTGGAGGAGTGTGTGATGTGTTTCTGTTTGTCTAAAGGGAGGCTGTGTGTGAGTGTGAGCACACACATACATGTGTATAACCACTTATAATGTGGTCTGAAGAGATTTGACCTTAAAGGAAAGATAAGACAATTTTTTTTTTTTAATGGTTACAAATGTGGGGGAGAAATTGAGATGCAAGGAACAGGCATAGAGGCTAGACTTAGTATAGCTTGTTTTATCAATTCAGCTTTGCATGTAAATATTATGCAAAAAGTATAAAAGAAAATTAAACCTTAAAAAATCCATAAAAATTTAAATCCAAGTGAAATAAGCATAGCAATACAGAGTGGGATAAACATAAAAAAAAAAAAAAACTTCCAAGAAAAGAGGAAGAAGACATTTCAGCAGTTTTTCATTAATCACATTTGTTATGGTGGTGGAATTTTTAACCTTGAAACTGTTGGGTGTGCATGTGGGATAAAGCAAATGGGGCCCTACTCACCTTCCCAAGGGCCCCTGAGCTCAGCTTGTACACCTCTGGTGATCAGCGTGTGCTTTGGTTTTGCTTCTTTCTCTTCCACTCGCTCTTTGTTCTAAAAGAATGACCATAAAACCTATCACTGTCATCACTGAGGCCACAAACATTTTGTTGAGTACCTACCTTGGGCCTGAAATAGAAACACTTAGGTTATTTCATGTAGTCTTGCAGTAATACTAGAGGGTACGAATTCTATTGTTATTTTAGAGATAAGGACACTGAGGTTTTCCCAAGGTCATCGAGTCCTTTCAAATGGGTTACTGTATTGCAGGTAAGGGGCAGACCTAGTCCCCGATCTAAATAGACTAGACCTCAAAATACTAGATCAGGCTTGGAAAATAAATTTGAGTCAATTTAGATTAGTCAGCTATGACTATTCCAGTGTTGGCTTGAGTTGGATACTGAATCCACGCTTGTAGTAGGAGTATCACTGTTAATGAATATCTGCCTGGGAGCTAGGTAGGTGGATCCTATGGTTCTGTCCATATAATACAGGACCCTTGAGCTAAACGTGATGGATTTAAACCCAGTTTAACCA
Organism: Aepyceros melampus; assembly: GCA_006408695.1. NCBI lineage: Eukaryota > Metazoa > Chordata > Mammalia > Artiodactyla > Bovidae > Aepyceros > Aepyceros melampus. Next base: position 546,888 of record SJXQ01002331.1, read on the forward strand.
TTTGATAAGATCCTTAACGTCTCTGCCTCTCACTTTTCTCATCTGTGAAATGGGGAGAATAATATCTAATCACAGAGCAGTGGGAGGATTGAGGGAGTTCATTTGTAGAATTTCTTGAGGAGTTCTCCCAACACAAGGTGATTAGCTCTGGTGATTTTATCCTGTCTGAACAAATGAGTGGATTGTGTAGGATGCTCAGAGCCTACCCACAGAGGCTTTCAGCAGTTCTTCCTTAACTGAATGGCCCACACCGGACCAGTGCATGCGCTGTGCTCCTGAAATCATCCAGAGCACTCAGTATTTCTGAGTGCAAATATTTCTAGGTGCCCTGAGCCTTTTTGGGTCCCCTTTGTGCTTATGAGTCTTTGACTTTATAGAACAGGACGCTTGAGCCAGACTGGTTGGGTTTAAACCCCATCTAGAGTATGGCCCCTAAGATTTCTCCTGGCACTTGTCACAGACCCAGGTCTGGTCTAAGCCCGGAGACGGAAGGCCCTTTCTCCTACCTTGGCCAGAGAGTCCTCAACTGGGAGCCCAGAGTCCAAAAAGAACTAGAGTTTTATTTGGCTTGCACAGCATTTTACATCAAAATTCTAAGCTCCCTTTTGGGCTTAGAGAATTGTTCTACATTTTGATTGCAGTGGTGCTTATTAGTGTATATACATTTGTTAAACTGGTACTTAAGATGTACATATTCAGTTGTATATATACAGTTTATTGTATGGAAATGATACCTTAATAAAACTGATTAGAAAAAATTCTAGGTTCCCAGCTTCTCTTGAAAAAAAAAAAAAAATCTGATGACCTGTCAACTCCAAGCCCAAATGGCAAAAATCAGCTGGACCAATTCCCTCTAACTGGGGCACCACAGTCCTCACCTCTCTTGCATGTCTCCCTGACACTAAGGGTGAAGGTTAGGTTTGTTACTGACTCAGGTTCAGCTGCCTATTGCTCAAAAATCAATACTTGAGAGAGGCATGTGTTGGTAGAAAGTTGCTTTTAATCAGAATGCCAGCAATCTGGGGAGATGGTAACTCTGTTCCCCCATAAACCACCTCCAAAGAGTCTGCTCAGCCATGAAAGTTTTTAAAAGGGAGAAGAAAGTAACCTCAGTTAATCACTGAGATAAGGAGTCAGAGTTATCCTCATCCTCCGCTGTATGCAGGCTTGTGGAGGCTGTCTTGTTCACGGTTTGTTCACACAGTTAGTTACATTGTGAGATTAGTAAAAAAGAAACTAAGGAAGAGATCTGGTCATCTGTTAATTACTTACTCTTCATTTCTAGTTCTTTGATCTACAGAAAGAACCAACATGTTGGGCAAGGGATTGTGTGATTAAAAGATTTGAAATGTGTGTTTGGGCCAGCGATGAGTAGAGCATGGAGGTGCCTGGTTTAAGTTTGGTGACAAGATAAAAGGGTGCTCCTACAGAGAGCTCTTTCTTGCCAAATGTTGCTTACAAATCCCCACTTGTCAAAACATCATTCCATTTCTATGGAATTATGGGGAAAAATCCATCTTCTGTAACTCTTTCATGCTGACACAGGGTGCCATACTCCATTTCTATGGGATTAGGGGTCTCTCTGACTTCTGTAAATTCTTCATGCTGACATAGGACACTGTATTTTCAGAGTGAAGATGCTGACATGGATCTGTACCATCTCTTTGCTGACAATTTTAATTGCCTGCTTACATATATGTCAGAGCAAGTTACAATTATTCAAACACCCACAAAGTTATAGATTATTATGAGCAACAGTGTTAATCCCATTCTCTTGAGGCCAGTTCTTGAAATTGCCCTAGCCATAAATTCAGTACTGCTCAGGATGGAGCAGTTTATGGCATGGCTGCAGTCTGGCCAATATGCAGCTGGCATTTTCCCTCTGGTGGCAGTTATCGTATCTGTGAAACAACTCAGGAATGTGCATCAGACCTGGGTCTGTGACTCTAGTGTTCTAATCATTAGCTGCTTGAGCCTGCTCTTTTGTGACTCAGCGAGGCCTGGAAGACTTCAGCTTTTTTACAAACAAAAGGTAGGGGGTGTGGAAGGGCCTTTGTACTTGGGGTGGTAGTGCTACACCCCAAGGTGTACCACTTGCTTCCAGGTTGGTTCCACTGATTTTCCTACCCTGTGACCACTTCTCTCGGCCTTGTTTCCTGTTCATGTCTTCGTGATTCCAGGACAGCAAGTTTTGCCCTCTTAATGGTAACAACATAACACATGGGAACACTTAATAAGGTTGGTGTTGTCATCATGATCATCACCAGCATCATCGTGACCTGGACCCCCTGCTCTCCGGAGATCTCTCCCTGGGTCTCTTTCTACAGACTCTGTCCTGCCACCCCAGTAGTTGGAGAACTGGAAGAATTATCACGGCTGCCTCCTGCTTCACCTACCAGTGGAGAAAGATTCAAACAGACTGATTCAAACAGACTGTCCTTTGGCAGACCTTGTGGGGTTCAGACTATCTTCTCCCTCCCCCTGTGTTTGGTCGAGGGAGGTGCACACACACACACACACACACACACACACACAGAGCTGGATTTTGACTTCAAGGCTCAATCTTTTGGTCCCAGCCTTGTTTTGATGTATTCAGAAGAAGGAGGATAAACCCCAAACACCTAGGCACCTTGAGGACTGATGCATTCTGAGCAGTTTGACTGTGATTCTGTGCACCCTGGCTGAGGCTGACTCCCTCCATGAGAGAGCATATGGCTTCCGTAATAATCTGATCCATTGCTACAACCAAATGAAGTGTCACTGGGCAATCCAGGCCTGAGCAGAAGCTTCATGAAGTCCTGGCAGCCAGAGCTACGACTGAATTCAATTCCACAAATTGCAATGCCCATACTCTCCTAGGAAATAGAAAAGGGTCTCCAGAAAGTCTCCACAATGCACTGTTTTCAGCATCCACAGTGTGTTTAAAAGCTAGGGCTCAGTCTCAGCTATTTAATGGCCCCTTTTCTGACACCCTCTGTGAGAAAGCCCTGCCAGCACACAGAAGGCAGCAGAGGTCTCTCACGGGGGAAAGGTAAGGAAAGGAGCTGACAGCCTAAGACAGCCTAACTGGGAGACTAGATCTAGCCCTGTAGATAGCTACTGACATGTATATTAAATATAAAGACCCGAAGAGAGAATCATGTTCCAGATCAATCGCAGGCAAGAACTGTAGCAAGAAAATAGAAAGTTCCGTGACTTTGCCTTATCCAGAAATGCCTAAATATCTGCAACACGTGTGACAGTTAACTTCACTTATATATGAAGAATTCTTAAAAATCAAGAAAAAGGCAAAAAAAAAAAAAAAGAAAGAAATGGAAAAGAGGGAAAATGTATGAATTAAAAAAAAAGAGTTTGCTTTAAAAAGATATAACCAATTGCCTTATTTGGATTTTAACTCAAACAAATTTTAAAAGCAAACAAATAAAACAAGCCTAACTGGGAGACTAGATCTAGCCCTGTAGATAGCTACTGACATGTATATTAAATATAAAGACCCGAAGAGAGAATCATGTTCCAGATCAATCGCAGGCAAGAACTGTAGCAAGAAAATAGAAAGTTCCGTGACTTTGCCTTATCCAGAAATGCCTAAATATCTGCAACACGTGTGACAGTTAACTTCACTTATATATGAAGAATTCTTAAAAATCAAGAAAAAGGCAAAAAAAAAAAAAAAAGAAAGAAATGGAAAAGAGGGAAAATGTATGAATTAAAAAAAAAGAGTTTGCTTTAAAAAGATATAACCAATTGCCTTATTTGGATTTTAACTCAAATAAACAAATTTTAAAAGCAAACAAATAAAACATTAGCTGATCAGGGACATTTGAACAGTGGTTGGTAACATCAAATTACTGTTTACCTTTAGATATGAAGGGTATCATGATTATGTTTCTTAAAAGAACCCTTATGTTTTAGATATATTAGCTGAGTTGCTTATGGAAGAAATGATCCAATGTCTCAGATATTCCTTAAAATAATCTGGAAAGAGGGAAGTGGGTGGGAAACAGCCTCTAGTTGTGGGCTGACAAGGTTCATTATACTAATCTATTTTTATTCATTTGACATTTTTTATATTAAAAAAATTTTTTTAAAGAAACACAGGCATAATAAGATGTTTTCATTCACCAGACAATGAATGAAAAACTGGATAATATGCTTTGTTAGCAAAAATAGGAATGCAACAAGCATTCCCATATGTTACTTAATTAGAATAACTTCTTTGAAGGTTGGTTTGGCATTATTTATTGCATAAGTTTACCCACTGGCTTAGCACTGTCACTTCTAGGAGTGTGTCATATAGATAAACTCACAATTCCATGGATAGTCACCACATCATTATTTATAAAAGCTAAGAATGAGAAATAATGTACATAAGATATGGGACTGATTAACAAATTAAGACACATTCTCAAAAATAGAACTCTCTGCAACTTAACAAAGAACAAGAACACTTTCTAGTTATAAATATGAAACAATGCCCAAAATAATGCCCAAAAAACTTTAAAAATAATCAAGCCCAGTACAATGTGAATAATATTTTAGTTAAAACAAAACAAAGAGGGTGGTGTGTATACCAATGTGCTTATAGATTAACAGTCTCTGTCAGGAAGGTTTCACAGGAAATGGGCTCCTATGATTGTTGGGAGAGGAGGGTTGTCCTGGGGACTGGGGGATGAGTAGGAGGGAGAATGATTTTTGCCATGTGCATAAAATAGATTTCTTTTTTAAAGCTAAGGTTGGTTATCAGAGTCAAGAGCAGAAGGTCATATCTTCCCTACAGGATCGACTCTCAGGGGAGGTGCAGAAGGCAGTGAGCTGCGTGGGAGAGGCCCGCTGTGAAGAAGCTGCAGGGCAGGAGGGAAAGGGGTCTGGGCTGGCTGGGGGCGGGGAGGAAGGCAAAGTCCTGCAGCCTTGCTCCGGAAAGCCTCAGTCACTGACAGAGTCAAGCTCAGATTCCATGAGGGGGAAAGCTGCAAAGATCTGAAAGGGTAGCTCTAGGCCAACATCTGCGAGTTGCTAGGTGGCTGACCCTTGGCTGTTCCCAAACAGAGTGTTGCCTCTACACACCGCACACACATGGACACACAAACACCCTGCACCCCAGCCAAGCGTCCTTTAGCCAGTGGATCTGATTATGCAACCTTTGGGAACAGCCACTCCCAGAAATGCCACACTCCACCCCCAGGCTCTGGCTCCGGCCTGTGTCCCCCGTGGGTCACTGTCAACATTCATCTCCCCACAGGCAGCTGCATACTCCGCCCACTCAGGGACACAGCACAAGGTTGGGGACAGGAAGGAGGGGGGGTCTAGGTTTCCAAAGGAGGGGCTCTGTCAGGGTAAGCTGAGTGCTCCCCACCTCTCGCCCACCCCAAGTGTAAGGAGAGAAGTCCCTGGGAGTCAGAGAAGTGTAACAGCCTTCTTCTCCCTAGTGGCTCATTTGTCCCCCACTTCTAGATGCCCTACACTGCCCGGGGCCCCACGGTCTTCACCAGGGCACAAGGAAGAAACCCAACTGTCCTGCCCTGTCTGGAAATCCACCTATGGCCTTTAAGCTTCCACCTCTCCTTTTTCCCATCAACAAGTCATGCAGGGGACACTAGAAGAGACAACAGCCCTCCCGCTCTCCGAAGACTAGCTTCCTATCTGGGCAACCCACCAGGGCCCTGAGCCTCCCTTCCAGCCAGAAGGGCACCGGGGCACAGAAGCAGGAACCAACCTCCTCAGGGACGTCGGCCAGGCTTCCCTTCCTCCAGGGGACACTCCCTTGCATGATGAAATCCACCACCTTCGAGTTCTGGAGCACGGCCCCCACCAAAGCAATGGCCTTGTCCACGGCCATCACCATCCGGAAGAGGGCTTCAAGCCTGGCACCCTGCTGGGCGGCATCCTGCCTCCCGGCCCGCACCAGCTCCAGGACCTCCGGCCACCCAGCCTGAGCATCAGACGGTGGGGAGCGGTCGGCCCCAGCCGGGCCCAGACCGCGGGAGGCCTCTAGTCGGTGCAGGCCTTGCTCCAGGTGGCCCATGCCTTGGTACACACACTGCAGTTTCTCCGTGACATCTTCTTGGAAATGTAACAGTTTGTCCACCTTCTCATTCAGCATGTTGAGCTTTTTGTCCATGGTGGTTAAGCAGGCCTTGCCCAGCCCTGGCAGCGCCTGGGGCCCCAAACTCTCCTTAGGTGCTCCTGACATCCTGATGAAGACTCTCCAAGGGTGAAGATTCGGAAGAGCCACAGACCTCTGGCTTTCACTTGGGCAGTGGTGTCTGGAAGTTCATTGTTCTTTAGCTAGGGACTGCCTGGGTTGTTCAGGGAGCCCAGAGGACCAGGCTTTCTACGAGCCGTTGCCTTTGCTTATCTCCCACTCTGCCGTGGCCATGAGTGACAGGCTGGGCTTGGCCCAGGCCCTTCTCCTCGGGCCCCTTTGACATCATGGCAGCATTTAACATTCCTCTCTGAGAGGCTGCTGATGGGCAAATATTTTAAGAATCTGCCCAGGATAGGCAGGCGTTCATGTAGCTGAAACTAAAGGTTAGAAGAAAAGAAATCCTTTAGGTAACATCCCCAAAGCTGGACTCTATAAGGAACACCAGGGCAGAGTAAAGACTTAAGAGACCCAAAGCACTGAGGAGTACATGGCTCCCACCCAAACCACATATACACCCAATTCACAATAAGAAGCAAGACCAAAACAGGAAGAAATGTGAGGCCATTCAACAGAGTTCTGATCTTTGCCATGATGAAAAATTTTGATTCTTTTGCAAATTAAAAACAAAATTTTGTTGCCCCTACTTTGCTGATACCGCAAAGGTGTTTAGGCTGCTGTAGAGGTGGATGTGCATGTCCCTCCCAACATGGGGCCCCCAGTCACTAATCACTTGTACCTAAAAATAGAAGTGAGGGGCTAGCGAGGGCCTAGGTTACTCCCCAAGTGTCATCCATCCTGTAGGCCATGTTCCTTGCAGAGCCCTCTGGGGACCATTTGCCAACTACCCCTTTCTCCCGCAAGGATGACTACACAGGCATCAGGCATTCAGTCTGTAAACTGAAAAACTGAAACAGACACAGTAGGGCCTTAGAGAGCAAGGGGACCCATGTTTCCTGTGGTTTCCAAATGTTTTAGCATCAGAAACTCTTAGTTCAAATGAAACTTTCACGGAAACATCAATAATTCAGCAGATGAAAGGACACACTCAAGCTGACACTAAGGTGGGCACCATAGTGCCTGAGGCTGCCATGGAGCAGTCCACGTGCACCACTTGCCTCCAGGTCCTCAGAGAGAAAGCAGGGCCAGAGAGGGACTCTGTCCAAGGTGGCCCCGGGCATACAACCTCCTGAGGACAGCATATCTCTGGTGAAGGCCGGCAGCAGGGAGGTGAGTGTTAGCATTCCCTTAAACCCCCTCCTTCTGAATGAAAGCAATTATGAGAATAAATTAGACTGGAACTCTGACATCTAAAAGCACCTTGGGATCATTTAGCTGTCTGAAGCTGCAAGTGAGTGGTAAACGCAATGTGCAGTCTGACCACAAACCCCTTGCCACCTCCTCTGTCAGGACAACTGCCCTTAGCAGCCCATATAGAGATCCAGACCCGTTTCTGGGAGCACAGACCAGGTGTCATTAGTGGAATGGCCCAGAGCATGCTCCAAAGAGCACTGGTCTGTTACATTTACTGTGATTTAAAACACACAGATAAACTGTCCTTGGAAAAAGAAATTTGGGGCACACTTGGCACACTGCTGGGGCCTCACTCTGTACCTCAGCAGCAGTCATCTGCCACAGAAAGAAATCAGCATCCGAACAGGGACTCACTCCTTCCCCACACTTCCTGCTGAACACTTCCCTGTGGAACTGCGGTTCCCTGGACCCAACCTTGGGAAATGTCCGCCTAGAGAAAGCTCTGGAAGTCTAACACTCAGGACAATGTCCTTCAGTAGGTCCTGATAATCTTTGTGAAAGGAAGTCCCCACAGTCTAAAGAGACAGATGCCGTCTCTGGGAGACCATTCCTACCAATGCTTGGCACAGGCTGCTTCACTATGACCACTGCTCTAGAGATCTCAGAGCAGCCTGCTTCCAGGCAAGTCCTGGGTTAATAAAGTCTGGAAAGATATTTTGAAAGTCTAGATGAACACAATGGTCACAAGTAAGTGCCCCAGACATCTATTTATATCAAAAGCTAATTATTCGAATTGCAAAAGGATTTGTCCCAGGTCTCCCTTAAGCGACAAGTAATTGTAAGTCAGCGGGTTTACTGTGAATGTATCTACTGTGTCATCCACTGTTCCAGAACTACTTTGAAGGCCCCTGAGCCCAGAACAGCACCCCTTTGGCTTGCCATGATCCCTAGCACACCAACATGCCTGGGATGTAGATATTCACAGCAACTATAGAGAAGGAATGAACTAAGGAGGCTCCAATAGGAGCAGGGGGCTGGGCTGATCCCTGGGAGAAAGTGGAAGAGGAGGCTGCAGCTGGGGTTTCCCAGAACAATCAAATGAGCAGAGGGCAAGAAGCCCTCACAATTCCCAGAAGTAAACTCTAGGACCCTCTGGGAGAAAGCTCAGAATATGCCGACAGGACAAGTCCTTAGGCCTCCTTGATGAACAGGACCAACTGTGAAGCCCTTTCATTTCTCAGCTTCCAGAAGAAAGGAGTTTATGAGCACATCGGTTTTCTGAGGGCTGGTGCATGGCTTCTCTCCAGCTCCCTGAGTTAGAGGGCACAGCAAGAGCCACAGGCAGTTCTTTTGGGGCAATGGTGCCTGCCCAGAGGACAGGAGAGGCATTCCACCCACCAAGTCAAGAGAACGCAGGCCGGAGAAGAGGCAATCAAGCTGGATGGTCCCAGAGTAGCCAGTGCAGTGACACCGCATCTTTCCTGGGTGACGACTGGCAGCCGATCCACTCCCAGAAAGGCACGTGTAGACCTCTGTTTGCCGGAGGCTGTGGTCAGTGTGCACTGAACCCCAAGAGTCTTCCAATGTCGTTATGGTGATAGCCAGCTTTTCCTGAAGAACCTTGGAGAGGCTTGTGGACCCTGAGATCCCAGTTGGAGGAAGAGGGGAGCAGAAACTCAAGGCTGAGGAGTCCATTCAAAGCGGTGACTCCTCTCCTGCCCCACCTTCCCTGCAGATCACAGATCTGCTTCTGAAGAGACGCAGCGGTCCACAATACAACAGTGCTCTGCTCTGGGGGTCATCTGATCCCCAGCAGAGCCAAGGGATCACCAGGTATTCAGAGAAAGCGCCCAAGATAAAAAGGGGAGCCCAAAACAAACGAACAGAAATATACTGTGGCAGAAACAGGGAAAAAGGAAACAAGAAAGTTTCAAAAAAGGCTCTCATTAGTAACCACTGAAAAGTGTGAAAGACTCTTCTATCCATTAAAAAAGAAGAGGGTACCATGGAAAAAGAACAAGCATAGAATAAAAGAGGTCTTGGGAATTACAAATACGAATGTTACCATTTAAAAATCCAATACAGGATAGGAAGGTATTTTCTTATCTGGAATAAGATAATATTCCAGAAAACAGAACTGAAAGCAGAAGATGTGTACATTAGGAGAAAAAAGAAAGAGAGACAGTGGATTAAGCTGGTCCTACATCTAATTAACTGGAGTTCAGGTGGAGAAAGGAAAGAAAGAGGAAAGGAATTTATCAAAGAAATACTACAGACATTATGAAATATAATAGAGTTAAAGACATGTGAGATGTTACGTGTATGGGGCTTAGGGTCAGATGACCAGGATTTAACTCCTGCCTCTGCCCATCATTAGGCAGAATCGTGGGCCAGTTTACTTAACCTCTCTCAGTCTGTACTTCCTGGAGTGTAACATAATGACAATGCACATGCTTCATGGAATTGTCAGGAGGGTCACTTGAGGATGCTTGCGAGGCGCCTGGAACAAAGCTTGGCACACAGTGAGTGCTCAGATGTTAACCATCAGTATGATGCCAGCCACGGGGCAAAAGGGGAACAGAAGGAATCAGAGTCTCCAAGAAAATCAGAGTCCAGGAAAGAATGAAATCAAAATACATGACTACAGGGAGACTGGCGTGGAGCTCTGTGATGACCAAGAGGGGTGGGATGAGGGGGAGGGCACCCAAGAGGGGTGCCAAGCAGGGGAGGGAGGCTAAACAGGGAAGGGTTGTATATATAATGACTGATTTGCATTGTTGTACAGCAGAAATCAACACAGCATTGTGAAGCAATATCTTCCAACTAAAAAATTAAAAAAAAATTTTTTTAAGTACATGATTGAATTTTTCAATGAATAATATTTAAACTGAAAGCAGAAGATGTGTACATTAGGAGAAAAAAGAAAGAGAGACAGTGGATTAAGCTGGTCCTACATCTAATTAACTGGAGTTCAGGTGGAGAAAGGAAAGAAAGAGGAAAGGAATTTATCAAAGAAATACTACAGACATTATGAAATATAATAGAGTTAAAGACATGTGAGATGTTACGTGTATGGGGCTTAGGGTCAGATGACCAGGATTTAACTCCTGCCTCTGCCCATCATTAGGCAGAATCGTGGGCCAGTTTACTTAACCTCTCTCAGTCTGTACTTCCTGGAGTGTAACATAATGACAATGCACATGCTTCATGGAATTGTCAGGAGGGTCACTTGAGGATGCTTGCGAGGCGCCTGGAACAAAGCTTGGCACACAGTGAGTGCTCAGATGTTAACCATCAGTATGATGCCAACCACGGGGCAAAAGGGGAACAGAAGGAATCAGAGTCTCCAAGAAAATCAGAGTCCAGGAAAGAATGAAATCAAAATACATGACTACAGGGAGACTGGCGTGGAGCTCTGTGATGACCAAGAGGGGTGGGATGAGGGGGAGGGCACCCAAGAGGGGTGCCAAGCAGGGGAGGGAGGCTAAACAGGGAAGGGTTGTATATATAATGACTGATTTGCATTGTTGTACAGCAGAAATCAACACAGCATTGTGAAGCAATATCTTCCAACTAAAAAATTAAAAAAAAATTTTTTTAAGTACATGATTGAATTTTTCAATGAATAATATTTGTATAGGAGCCTGGATAGCTCAGTTGGTAGAGCGTCAGACTTTTGGGCTTCCTTGGTAGCTCAGCTGGTAAAGAATCTTCCTGCAATGCAGGAGACCCCTGTTGGATTCCTGGGTCGGGAAGATCCCCTATAGAAAAGAATGGCAATTCTCTCCAGTATTCTTGGGTTTCCCTGGTGGCTCAGATGGTAAAGAATCTGCCTTGCAATGTGGGAGACCTGGGTTCAGCTCCTGGCTTGGGAAGATCCCCTGGAGAGAGCATGACAACCCACTGCAGTATTCTTGCCTGGAGAATCCCCATGGACAGAGGAGCCTGGTGGGCTATAGTCCATGGGGTCACACAGAGTCAGACAGTGGCTAAGCACAGCACACACATTATAATGTTACATTATATATATATTATATTATGCCATAATAAAGTAAATATTGTATTAAGCTAAGCAGTGATATACAATATTATGAGTTGTAAAGGGAAAATGGAGAGAGCTAAATCTTCATTTCTCTTAAAAAGAAATCCATAATTAATGAACAAAATTGATGAGGAGAGAATTGGAGGCAAACACCAGAAAGAACTGCTCAAATACTTCATTGTGTTTGCTGCTGGGAAGCAGGATGGGAAGTAGGTTTTGCGGAGCTCACAGGTACAACACCTGGGGGAGCCCAACTTGTGGTAGAATTTGCATGTTTGTGGACTCATAACAAGTGTGGTGGCACAAGGCACTTAAGGGTCTGGTCCTAACAAAATAAATAAGACAATTTTCTGAGAGACAGAGGCCACATGTCTTGAGGAAAGGTGTGCTTGCCTACTTGGGTAGGTAAGTACACCTAAGTGCCCGTAAGAGCCAGCTAGAACTTACTTAACCTCTGTGAACACAGTGTTCCTCATTTGTAAAAGGGGCCCATAATAGTGCAATCGCCTCGGGGCTATTTGAGTATTCAGATAAGCAAAACACTCAGCACAGCACTTGGCACACAGTAAGCACATGAAAGCAGTAGAGACTGGGACTCACCACCCCTCACTACGCCCATCCCACCCCAGATGGACAGCCCAGGAGCAAGGCAGCCTACTCAGTCACCTCATGGTGGGGTAGGGGCAGGAGACAAGGGTGTGTCTTCCCAAACCTAAATCAGCTCCCTCAGCCACCTGACCTCCCCCAGGCCACCACCCCGCATGCCCCGCTCGTGATGTGCAACCAGAAAGTGCAAACATGTCCTCCACGAAGCTGCACTTACTCCAGAAAGGAAACCAGAGATGAAACAGAACCTCAGAAAGTCTCGCAGGGTTCAACGTGGACAACTTCGGGGTTAGCTGCCTCTTGGCCCTGTCTGCCCACTACGTCAGGAAAGGCCTGTGCTGACCACCCCCAGGATGTACTCATCAACCAAAAGTTTCTGCTGACGGACTTTCTTGGTCCAAGAGGACTCAGATCTGGGCGACAATTGTCACAGAGGCTCCCTTTGTCCTATGAACCTAATAATTGTTCCTTGGGTTCCTACTTCAAAGCAGACCGGCCTGCTTACCGCAAATATCTGGGTGTAATTCGATGCCCGCTGCTGGCCTCTGGCGCTGGGACTGTGAAGTGCTGGAGTGAGGCACAGAGTCCTGTCCTGCTGCTGCGGCCGTGCCAGCCCAGTGTTTACTCTGCTTGGAGATGCCCGACTGCCCGGAGCCCAGGGAACGAGGTGGGCTGGCCAGGATGGCTTCTCTAGAACTCGGGCTGCAGCGATAAGCCTGGCATTTCCGCTTATCTCTGAGCCTGCCCCGGGCCCAGAGGCATCCAGAGGCTTCACTTGGTTATCTGCTTTGCTAGGCGGTATCTGCCTTCCCGGGGGCCTACTTCCTGCATCACTTAGCTGAGTGTCCAGTGTGAAACAAACACTGTGTGGTCCGACAACAGAAAAAAGAAGGGATTGAGTCCGCAGACAGAGCTGACCTGAGTTCAAAATCCAGAACCTGGGTGCAGGGGCCAGAGAAGAGCTAAGACTCCTTTCCTTCGGGCAGCCCTCCAGGGCAGAGCAAAGCCCTGGACAGCAATAGAACCGGTTGCTTTCTTCATGGGGGCTGCTTGCATCCAGGCTGGGAGGGATCAGTTGCCTCTTCAAGTAAAACTACTCAAGAAGCAATGAAGATATCTGGAGCCTCAAAGACTGGGACATGCTGCAGTGAAGAGAAGGCCATGAGTGGTGGCTTCTGCTGAATGAGATGCCTGCTCCAACTCAGCTGTCACCCTCAGGGAGGCTCCTTGGACAGATCTTCCCAGAGTGCTCGGGGGGAGGCCAAACCCTCCACATGCCCTGGCATGCATCCCCAGACAGACAGACATATATGCACACATATCACTCCAGGGCCCAGTTCACCTGGCCTGACTGACAGCAATCAGAGTAGGGGGTGCAGGTTTTTGATATTTAGCTTGCTTTCTTGAACCTGACCATGGGCAGATTCTGTACTAAGTACTTTAACTGCAAATGTCTTAATTTAGACTTTGCTACAAACCTATAGTGTGGGTTTCCCAGGTGGTTCAGTGGTAAAGAATCCACCTGCCAATGCAGGAGACTCGGGAAACTTGGGTCTAATCCCTGGATCTGGAAGAGCTCCTGGAGGAGGAAACCCACTCCATTATTCTTGTCTGAAAAATCCCATGGACAGAGGAGCCTGGTGGGCTACAGTCCACAGGGTGGCAGAGTCAGACACGACTGAGGGACTGAGAAGGCGTGCACAACCCTATAGGGTAGATTACTATTTATCACCCCATTTTACAGAAGGGGATCAATCTAAAGAACTTAAGGGGTCACCCAAGGCCACATAATCAGTAAACAGTGGAGCCAGAATTCCAACCCAGGTTGATAACTCACACCACTCTGCCACTTTCAGAGACAGGAGGAACTTCAGAGACTGTAAGGGTCAACCCTGTCATTTTGTAGATGGAGAGTCTGAGATCTGGAGAGGAGAAGGGACTTTTCAAAGGCCACCGAGTAAGTCAAAGGCAAAGACCGGACCAAACGGTTGCCCTCAGAGTGACCATGGAAATCTCCAACCTGCTTTCTGGATTTGAGAAGGGTGTATGTGTCATGAAACTGGCCTCTGCCCACAGGCTCATCCCTGACAGTTGGCTGAGGAGATGGGGTGGGGGGTGGGGGGAGTGGGCACAGGGTAGGGGCCCCTAGATATTATAATAGTTACTTATTCTTTTGTAGAATATCATCTACTGCTTATCTCATCTGGCTACCCAGAAAGATACCAAAAGTCCTGCCAGGATGAATCCAGGAATTGCACTTAGGAATAAAACCAGAGGCAAGTTGGGCGCTCTGAAGAAGCACAGAGGAAAATAACAGCTTAACGACAGGCCTGGGCCTCAGGGACCCTCCTTGCTAGCTCTCAGGTGGCTGGTGGGTTTGCTCCCAGGATCTCACTGTCTTCTATAGTCAGCATTTCTACCCCTGGTTGAAGCTTTTCATTTTCTCAATTCCTTTCTCACATGCCTAGTCAAAATTGTTCCCAGCCAAACATGGTCAAATGGAATAAGCCTGAAAATATCAGAGAAGAAAACAAAAGAACCCTCATAAATCAGATCCACACTAGCAGCTATTCATTCATTCAACACATCCAGAGCAACACTTATTAGGAAATAATCAAAGGACTATTATTTATCAAGCATTTCTATGTGTCAGGCACTGTGTTATACTGTCACATAAATTACTTTTGCCCCCACAACAATTCTAAGAGAAAGAAGCTATATCCCCATTTCACAGGTGAGTAAACCGAGGCTTGGGATGCAAAGTCACTTTCCAAAGTCTGTGTTCAGTTCAGTTCGTTGCTCAGTCGTGTCCCACTCTTTGAGACCCTATGGACTGTAGCATGCCAGGCTTCCAAGTCCATCACCAACTCCTGGAGCTTACTCAAAGTCATGTCCATCGAGTCGGTGATGCCATCCAACCATCTCATCCTCTGTTGTCCCTTTCTCCTCCTGCCTTCAATCTTTCTCAGCATCAGGGTCTTTTCAAGTAAGTCAGTTCTTCGCATCACATGGCCAAAGTATTGGAGTTTCAGCTTCAGCATCTGTCCTTCCAATGAATATTTAGGACTGATTTCCTTTAGGATGGACTGGTTGGATCTCCTTGCTCTCCAAGGGACTCTCAAGAGTCTTCTCCAACACCACAGTTCAAAAGCATCAATTCTTTGGTGCTCAGCTTTCTTTATAGTCCAACTCTCACATCCATACATGACTACTGGAAAAACCATAGCTTTGACTAGACAGACTTTTATTGTAAGTGTGTGTAAGACCCAGTATATCAATGCAGGCAGCCAAACTCCCGAGTCTGCTTACAGCCGGAGAAGTCTAATTGAAACATCTTGTCTAGAACCCGATTTTCTTTAGGGGGCTGCATTTTCCAACTGCCAATTTAGAAACACAATTTTATTTGCAAGTTGGAACTGGGCCAATAAGTTTCATGCCAACATGTTGTACTGCCTGTCGGCTCATACTGGTAAGGTGTCCCCACCTACCAAGTGTTTTGACATGTGCTCACATTTACACTCATCTAAGTTGCATGGATTATGATTCTTATTTTCCTCAAGAAGAGACTGAGGGTCTCAGGGAGAGTCAGTGCAGAGCTGGTCATGGCCCCCAGGGCTGTGTTCACTATAGTAGGTAGGGTTTCTGGCCACACACACACACACACACACACGCCTACCCCTAACACACCTGGCTTGGCAGGAATCAGAGAAAGAGTTGCAGGCTTTTTATATTAGCCCCGAGCCTGACCATCGCAAACATTGTGCTGCTAAGCACTTTAACAGCAATATGTCATTTAAATCCTTTATTGTGCTGATACTGTGAGCTCAGATCTCTGCTTGTGCCATGGGAAACTCAGAAAGTCTGGGTGGGAGCAAGGGGAACACACTGGAACAACAGAGAAGATGGGACAGCCACTCACTGCTGGGTGTGAAGTATGTGGGTGGGACAGGGCAAAATCATGTGACGTGCCAGTGTTTCCAGGCCTCCCGTATCTGATAAAAAAGAAACCCACCTTCATCTGCTCAGACTCTCAGTCCTCAGTCTATCCCTACCCTCTGAGGAGAGCTTAGTCTCAGGATTTTTCCTGTCAGATCTAAAGAATGGGTGGAATCTGAGGTCTGAAGGAGAGAATTTGGTGAGCTGGGTAGCAAAGCACCAAGAAGCGGAAGGAAAGAGGGGGCTTCAGACCGGGAGCAGGGTTTGGGGTTGGGGATCAGCAGACCTGAGGCAGCCCCATGATGCAAGAGAATGAGCGAGAGAAGGAGGGAAGGTTTGGAAAACCGTGTGCTGTTGCCTGTGGAGGGTCACTGGGAATAGTAAGTAGGAATGGCAGAGCGGCCTGCCTTCCATGGGCCCAAGTCTCTGCAGAAACTTGGTTACTTGATGTCAACTAATTCAAAGTGTAAGTGGGAGGCAAAGAAATTGGAAACAAATTTTAGCAAAGTGAAAGGACTTCCTGGTGGAAACAGGACATGAGCTGAGACTTGAAGGATAGGTGAGATTCAGGCAGGCCAGGGAAAGGTGAGGGCACGGAGTGAACAGACCTCCAGATAGAGTCTGGCAGATGGGAGTGACAGTGCAGACACTAGTCTTGGGCCAGGAGTTGTGAATGGAGGCCCAAATGATCCAGCAGGCAGGACTCTTAAGAAAGTGAACCTGAAAGTCAAGCAGAGACATTTAGACCCAAAGGAGCAAGATAAAGGGACAATAATCCTGTGGAATGTTTTTAGGTGGGAAATAACATGGTAAAATTAGTGTCTAAGACTGAACAGAATGATTACCTAGAGGTAGGAGGCACTGATTCAGAGGGGACACAGAGCCACTTCTGGGATGTTGGAGCATTTTATATCCTGGGTGGTGGTTACCCTGGTTCATGTATATGTGCATACAGGTCTTCAGTATTCAATCCAAAAGGCTATACGATTTGGGTATTGTGCTGTACGCCTTATCAAGTTCTGTTAGTATGGAAAAAAAGGGAGGAAGGTGGAACCAGTGGATCTGGTGGAGTGTAAATGGATCGGGAGGGCACAGAATTGTCATCCACACAGAAACTAAAAGCAGCAAGTGTTTACCAGTTCTGGGATGTATGCTGTTGCCAAAACACATTAGTGCTAAGGAAGTGGAGTGACATCTGAGAGAACAAGTCTTTGAAACTCCTTTCATAAATGCTGACTGATGCTCTAAGGCCCTCATTCCACCCCCATCCCTCTCACCACCATGCCTGCAACCAAAGCAGGACCCCTCCTCAATGTACAGGGCCAGACACTCTGAGGATCTATGGTGTTCCTCCCACATCCAATAGGTGAAGGTTTCACCCCAAAAGCAGGTTGCAAAACAGCCAAGTACAGACATTAGAATCCCATTTTTGTTTAAAATATACATATATGCCAATATGGTTAATTCTGCATCGGAGAATTGCAGATGATCTTTCTTTTCTATATTTCCTTATATAATTATTCTAACTTTTAAGTGTATTATTTGTGTTATTTTTTTCTCTAATAGTCATGATTCATCTGGACCCACAGGAATTATTCTAAACAACAATATGCACGAGAGAGGTTAATGACCAAGAACAGACTCCCCCAGGAACCCAGCTGACAGAAAACATTTAATAACCTTATAGGGACGTCAGACTTCGATTGCTTAACCTTAAATGAACACAACAAATGGATATGTAACAGAATCAGGACTCCTCAGAAACAGTAAACCCCCAGGATAGAGAAAGGATTCCTCTTTGCACTTTGGTTTTTAAATAGATTTTTGCCCCCTTCTGACTTGGAAACAAACAGTCCAGACTACACATGCAACTCATTAAACTATACAGTAGAATTAATTTGGGAATTTTTTTAGAGCAAAGTTGGAAACATCTGCAAACAATCAACTACAGCATTCTTAAATGATTTGAGCCTTAAGTACGACTAATCACAGCAAAGTTTGAAAATAAAATAGTTTTGAAGTCTGAATTACACATGTAATTCCCTGATAGCTGCACAAAACCAAAGACAAATCTATGCACTTAAGATTGTTAGTTTTTACTATTGTTTGCTTTTGGTCAGACTCTAAATGTGTTTTCTGGAGGGTCTACATGCCGTTAAGGCATCTGCTGAAAACACACACACACAGTAAGTTTACCATCTGCACTTACATACCACCTTCCATCCATGGATCCCGAGTGGTCTATCAGAAATGTTGTTTTCATAAGTCCCCTGTGAGATGCGTATTGTTCCCTCCATCTTACATGCAGATAAACCTAAACATGCGGGCAGTTAAGTGGCTTGTCAACAGTCATAGCCCAAGACAAAATCCATGCAAGCCACTCTGGTCTCCCTTCCTCTGCTGACCGTGCCTTTGAGCTTTCTTGTTGGCCCCGGTTTAAATCATGCACGCAGACCATTGTTTCCCTGGTGATGGAGGTGGCATTCTATTTCCTGCCCTGAATCTGGCCTGGGGCCCTAGCGGCACCGCATTTAGCCACAAGTGCATCAGCCATGCGTGAGTGGGGACAGCTTGGCTCCTTGGAAACCTAAGTGGCATGTGTCAGCTGGCACCAGCCTGCAGAGAGCCACTCCAGGCCACCCTGCTAACTCCTCCATCACTAGCCCAGAGCAACCCATAATGAAGGCAATGACGTCTCTCTGGGAGCTGGATGAACACACAGGAACA
Organism: Aepyceros melampus; assembly: GCA_006408695.1. Taxonomy (NCBI): domain Eukaryota; kingdom Metazoa; phylum Chordata; class Mammalia; order Artiodactyla; family Bovidae; genus Aepyceros; species Aepyceros melampus. Next base: position 565,595 of record SJXQ01002331.1, read on the forward strand.
GCTCAAAGGCAAACTCTCTGGCCCGGCTCCTGTCCAGCCCTCAGAGAGAAAGAATCCTTACATGCCTGGGAACCAGGTCCCCAAACCAGTCCAGCCCTCCCTCTGTTCACTTCTATGGACAAAGTGTCATGGTCACAGATTACATTCCTGATAGGCAACCGAATTTACACTTCCAGTCTCCAGTTGCAGGGTTTATTTTTATGGTCCATTAATTAACGTGCCTGGAATGACCATTCAGAATCACCTCTAGAAAAATAAGAAAGTCACTGGGGCATCCACCAGGTAATAAGAGTTATCACCTGAAAAGAGTTTCTCTGATGATTGCAATCATTCTTAGAAATTAGGGGGTGGAGATTTTTGTGTGTGTGTGTGAACTCTGTCATTTGGCTAAAAAAATCAATTAAATCAATTTTAACTTCTTCATTAACCTTACTGGATGGTTGGGTGCGTTTATGAACCAGAGGCTGGGTTAACTGCCCCTCTTTCTTGTGTACTCCCAAAGCACCACAAATGTCTTCCTATCAGATCCTAAAAGTGGTAGTAGTTCTGTCAAGCATTCACCTTGTGTAAGGTAAAAGCTAGCACTGTACATATTTTAAATTCTAAGTATTACCATTAATATTCTCATTTACATAAGGAAACAGGCCTAGAGAGGTCACAAAGTCATCTGTGATTGCCATAAAAAGTTACCACAAACTTAATGGCTTAAAACAACAGAAACTTATTCTTTTGCAGTTCTGGAGGCCAGAAGTCTGAAACTAGTATCACTGGGCCAAACCAAGGTGTCAGCGGGGCTATGCTTTCTCCAGAGGCTCCAGGAGAAAATCGTTCCGTCCCTTCCTAGCTTCTGGTAGCAGCTGGCATTTCTTGGCTTCTGGTTGATCACTGCACTCTGCTTCCACCATCACACTGCCTTCCCAGTTCTTCTGCGCATGTGTCCGATCCCCTGCCTCCATTGCATGATGATATATGTGACTGTACTTAGGTCTCACCTGGATAATCCACGATAATCTTCCCATCTTGAGGCTCTTAATCACATTTGCAAAGTCCTTTTTCACCATAAAAAGTAACATTCACAGGTTCCAGAGATGAGGATGTGAATATCTTTTCGGGGGGCCATCATCTACCCTCCCAGCGAGGTTTCTCTTCTCACGCGGTCATGAGGGTTCCCTGGCTGAGTGGTGAATGTGCAGCATAGAGGCCAGAGCTCAAGCTTTGGTGTCAGGCAGACCCAGGTTTGAACTTAGCTCTACCACTTACTGTCTGACTTTAAACAAGTAACTTAACCTCTCTAAATCTAATGTGTGGGACTATTTTGAGGATTAAATGAGATAATGAAAATGAAATGCATATAACAGTGCCTAACATAGCTTCCTTCTCCAATGCATGAAAGAGAAAAGTGAAAGGGAAGTCACTCAGTCGTGTCGGACTCTTTGCCACCCCATGGACTGCAGCCCACCAGGCTCCTCCGTCCGTGGGATTTTCCAGGCAAGAGCACTGGAGTGGGTGCCGTCTATGGGGTCGCATAGAGTCGGACACGACTGAAGTGACTTAGCAGCAGCAGCAACAGAGCTTACTGCTCAATGAATTTGTTAAAAGCAGAGTGTAAGCTGGAGTTGTGATCCAACCTTACGAGGAGGCCAGCGAGCACAAATCTCTACAGATGAAGAAATGTGAAAGTGGGCAGTGGAGGAAGTGGGGGTGTTTAGGGGTATCATTCTGCCACAGAGTCAAGGCAAGTGGGCGTTTTTGTCATAGGTATGCTTATACACGGTTATAAAGAGGACTCATCGGAAAATTAACACTGATCACTTTTTCTGAGGCTAAACTGATTCCAGTTTCAAGACCTACAACAAAAAGAATAAGGAATAAATCAGGAACTTAAAACATGGTGAATAAACCAGAAAAACTGTCAGGGAATAGTAGGAAAAGAACAGTAGAGAAAAAATAAGGATGTTTTAAGCCTGGACATTTGTTATTAGTACTTTTGAGAGATGACATTCAAGCTGATTTGCCTTCTTAACTGTGAGCAAAATAACTGTGATTTGATTTTGTTTCATTCACTACTTGAGGTAGGATAATATGAATTTTAATAAAGAAGTTTTAGTACTGTACCTCTAAATATTATCACATATTATGATCTGTTCAATTTGCTATATTTCATCCAGTCACTTTTTTTCAGTTTAATTCACTGGGATTCTTTATAGTTATGACAAGGATTTCTCAGTTTGAGTGGAAAGCATGCTAAGGGTCAAGGAAATAAGAAGTAATAGATTTTGTCTTTTTGGAAAAAAAAGAACAAAACTACAGACTCCTTAAATGGCAACCAGTGGAGGAAATAATGATAGCTGTACATCTACTTGGAGAAGGCGATGGCACCCCACTCCAAGTGTTCTTGCCTGGCAAATCCCATGGATGGAGGAGCCTAGTAGGCTGCAGTCCATGGGGTCGCTAGGAGTTGGACACGACTGAGCGACTTCACTTTCACTTTTCACTTTCATGCAGTGGAGAAGGAAATGGCAACCCACTCCAGTGTTCTTGCCTGGAGAATCCCAGGGACGGGGGAGCCTGGTGGGCTGCTGTCTGTGGGGTCGCACAGTCGGACACGACTGAAGCGACTTAGCAGCAGCAGCAGCAGCAGTACATCTACTACCATGAAAAGCTAGCCCAGACATATGGCTGAGTTAAAGTTCACAAAACAACGTATGAAACTTGATCCTATCTAAATAAAAAGGACAAACAGCCTGATAACCAGACACATATAGATATACAAATACATTAGCAATAGTCAAGGATACATAGCTAGTAATTAACAGCAGCTACTCTCCTGGGAAAGAGCAGAACTGTGTTGGGGAAAAAAATAAGGGAAAAGCCAAATTCTCTTTATAAGCCACATGTTTCTGTAATTGCATTTCTATAAGAAGTATTTTTTTTTAAGTATACTTTTTTAACTTATAAAAATTATTTGTTTATTTTAATGGACCATTACATTAATTTACAGTTCTTTTGCTAGAAATATTACTTGCAGGAAAACAAACAATAAATGTGTATTGTTTTTTATTAATGAACCAGACATGCTCTCTCTGCCTTGACTCTTTATACAAAAGGAACAAAAGTACACGAGGAATAAACTCATATCTAATGGAGAACAGAGTAAGGAGGTATCACTTGGGGATGAGACAGCTGGCATATATCTGGAAGCCAGAGAGCTGATGGAAGAGGCTTACAGGTAAAAGATGCCTTAGACGGCCAGCCCAGGACAAGCTATGAGGGTTGCAGAGGATGATGCCAGTCAGCCCAGGGAACCCGGCAAGCTCTGAAGGTGGATCAGCTGTACCCACCTGCTTTTCTCCACCACGCACTTCCACCCTCCAGCCCCTCCCTCACATGTAGTAAGTACAGGCAACTGGCCTTTACCCTCAGGCAAAAGTAAACAAGCCCCAGACAGCTCTTCTCTAAACAAATTAGACAGTTCTCCACACTGGAGAGCTAAGGATTTTGGTCATCAACTTTACGTCTCACAGTAAAGTTCTCATTCTGGCCAACAGGTGAGCTCAGCCTAAAAACAAACTTCCACTCAACTCTCCCACCTCATGTCCAGAGCACCCATTCAGAATTATCAGTGGAGAGATGTCACCCCACTTACATGGACCTTCTTTCTTAAATAGAGCAGGTAAGCAAAGATCACCAAGATAATGACAGATCCAGCAGCTAGAGAGGGAAAAATCAAGATATATAAATGTGAAAAACAAATTCCGGTGGAAACAAAATTATCAGGGAATAGAATAAAAGTTGACTCAAGAGAGTTAAGAAAGACTTATAAAAACATAAGATTTTAAAAAGAATAATTAGGGAAGCAATTAGAGATTTTATATGTGATAACAGAAATAAAATGTTCACAAATTGTAATATAAAACGGAGGAAATCTCCTACAGCATAGAATGGAAAGAGAGAAATGTGAAAGAACAGATGAAATCCAAAAGCCCAATGTTCAGTAAATGGTGTCCCAGGAAAATAGAATAGAGAAAAGGCTGGGAGTCGTGGTGGGGGAGACTAGCGAACTCCAGCCATTTCCCTATCTTGGCATTACTTACTCCCAGGGGAGCTCTAATGGCAGTCGCTTTAAGACTGGAGGATACTATACTCAGGAAGGGGAGTCGAGGGTGGTCAGAAAATGACAAATGACTATCACTTTCTTAATGTGGCCTGATAGCACCAAGGAAGCCAGGGCCATAGCCTCTGATCATGTGGGCACTTGCATTCCAGTGAGAACTCGTCTGAACCCCTGAGAGCAATGCCAAAATCAGGCAGGTTGAGCAGAGCCTTCCAGCTCATCACTAATGACCTGCCTGCAGGGTAACATCAGCGCACCTTCTTTGCATCTGGTTGTTCAAATACTTACAATTGCACCCAATTCCCCAGGATTCAGTTGATGTTTCTCCATCTTGTTTACAAGGACATCATAAAGTTTTCCTGTGCCCTGGTCTACAGAGTATAGAAGGCACCTCTTGGATGAGTACCTGGATAGTAAACATTTTGTCTTTTCTAGGAATGCCCCTAACAGAGTCTGTATCAGCAGCCATGACTCCCAGCAGCCATGTTTGTACAGTGGGATTCTGGTCCCTACCCAACTGGTCATGACTGATCCAAGAGTAGATTTATGATTAATTTGAAAAAACTAGTTTTTTCATTCTAGAAAGTTGGTCTAGTAAGAGAGATTCTAGAAACTTCTTTCTTTAGGCTTTGAAAAAGAAAAGGGCCACAAATTTAAAAAGGCATGGCAGAAAAAAGCCAAAACAAACAAAAGGAAAACAAAAAAGGTCACAAATGAGGAACTATAAGACAAAAATCTCTAAAGTATGGATGTCAAGAACCAAAAACTATAATACAGACAAAGATATATTAACTGGAGACTTTCAAATGAGGAAACTGAATCCATTAAAGACAGGTTTAGGGAAAGGCTTTGAGTTGAAAGATGGGGGCATGGTAAGCATCAGGAAAGGAGACATTTGAAGTAGCATTTTGTTCAGAAAGAAGTAGTAAGGCCAATGAGGAGAGAATAGTAGACAATACAAAAGCCAATCAAAACATAAAGTATTTTAATCCAAAATCTGAAAATGAAAAGAAACACTGCAATGCACTTAGAGAAGATACTAGCATCAATCAAGAAGTTTAAGATGAGCACTTGGCTTTCTGCATTTTTATGAAACATTTCCAACACAGTTTAAAGAAAAAGTCTATCTACTTAAATCTATTTTCTAGATGACATCCCTTTTGTCTTCAGCCAGTCACAATATTAAACTATTTGAAATGTATTTCTTTGTTTTTCCCCATCCAGCTGTTGTATTTCTGTTATAGAGTCACACTCACCTGATTTTATATCCAGTCTCTGCCATTTATCAAGTATGTGACCTGAGCACTTTTCTTGAATCTTAGAGCTTCATTTTCCTGATTTGTAATCTTTAAACACAATCATACATGGGAAACATCTGGCATGGTGCCTGGATATAGTGAGTACTCCTTATATGGTAGTTCTTCTCTATTGTTTCTGCTATTGTTCCTCTTAATTGAACCCACATGTTAGCACTACCATAAAAGACATAAAGAAATGTACTCAGATGTGTTCAATTGATTCGTTACAAACATGTTTGACACTTTTAAATGTGCTTTATAGTTCTACAGCCTCAAAACAACACATAAAAGTTTTAACCTTGAGCTTCCTGATAAAAGTCAGAAGTTAGTTGCATTTATCAATATCTTTAGCACCAAATTTATTTAGCTCTTGGGTTGTATTACAGCTTTTAAGTTAAAAGAGCATGTGGCAAACTTGTGTCAGAGCTGCCATTCCTGGAGCAGAAGCAGATTCTCTCAATACTGATATGTGAAATTGAATCTGAATGAATTTCAAATTAGAAAATGAATTTCAATTGGAAAATAAAATTCATTTTCAATCAGAAATGAATTTCTCATTTGCAAGTCAAAGAGTGAAGACACTTTTGTTCACTGAAATAAAAATTTCAAACTCAAAGAAAAGTGAAGTTTAACACGGAAGCCTCGGGAGCAACACACAAATCACTTCAGATCAGTCTGGTCAATAATTCTTTTCTGGAAGTATGCCACACAGAAACAAGAGGAGAACACTGAAAACAGCCCAGGTACATGGGAAGCAACTTGGAATCATTGTCTGCTTCATCTATTACAAAGGAAGACCTGCCACATATGTGACACCATTGTCATAGAATCGTGAAAAAGTTTCCTGTGGAGCATTTTCTAGATATGTTAGACATAAAATACCAAACGAACATCAAAACTCCCAGAAGATCTTTGAAGAACAGATAGATTTGGGCATATACTCTCGCCCTAAACCAACAAACCAATTCAACCATGGGCAAAAGAAGACTTCCCTTGTGGTCCAGTAGCTAAGACTCTTTGCTCCCAATGCAAGGGGCCCCAGATTCGAACCCTACTCAGGGAACTAGGTTCCATATGCCACAAATAAAGATCCCACAAGCTGGAACAAAAAAATTCCCTGTGCCGCAATTAAGATCTAGTGCAGCCAAATAAATAAATAATAAATTTAAAAAATAAACACAATAAACAGATGCACAAAGGGTTTGAATAAATATACAACAGACAGTAAGCACATGAAAAAATGTTCAGTATCACTAGTCATTAGGGAAATGAAAGTCAAAACCACAATGAGATACAACTTCACCCCCAATAGAATGGGTTCTATTTTTTTAAACGGAAGGAAGAAAGAGAGAAGGAAAAGAAGAAAAATAAGTATTGGTGAGGATGTGGGGAAACTGGCACCTTTGTGCATTGTTTGGTAGGCATGTAAAATGGTGCAGCCACTATGTAAAACAGTTTGGTGATTTCCCAAAATTAAACATAAAATTACCATGTGATTCAGCAATTCCAGTCCCAGGAACACACCCAAAAGAACTGAAAGTAGATATTTATATACTCATGTTCACAGAATACATAAATATATGGACATATATACTCACTTCATAGCCAAAAGGTAGAAATAAACGAAGTGTCCATCAACAAATGAATAAACAAAATGTGTTACATACATACAAGGGAATATCATTCAGCCTTTTAAGAAGGAATAAAATTCTAACACACCCTACAGTATGGATGAATTAAATATTATTCTAAGTGAAGCAAGCTAGATACTAAAGGCCAAATGAGGGGCTTCCCATGCAGCACAGTGGTAAGCAACCCACCTGCCAATGCAGGAGACGCAAGAGATGTGGGTTAGATTCCTGGGTCGGGATGATCCCCTGAAGAAGGATATAAGAACCACTCCAGTATCCTTGCCTGGAAACTTCTGTGGACAGAGGAGCTTGACAGGCTATAGTTCATGAGTTGTAGAATTAGACATGACTGAGCAGCTGAGCACACAAAGGACGAATATATTAATATGATTCCACTTACATGAGGTACCAGACGAAGCAAACTCATTAAGAGAGAAAGCAGAATAAAGATTACCAGGAGGTGGATGGAGGAGAGAATGGGGAGTTATTCTGATGGGTACAGAATTTCTTTGGGGTGATGAAAAAGTTCAGAAATAGTGGTGATTTTCATACATCATTGTGAATGTATTTTATGTCACCGAATTATACACTTAAAAGGGTAAATTTTGTAAATTCCAGTTTAAGATGGTAGAATAGAAGACTGTGTGCTCATCTCCTCCTGTGACTGCACCAAAATCACAACCATCCACAGAAGGATGCTGGAACCTATCCAAAAAAGGTACCGTGCATCCAAAGACAAAGAAGAAGCCACAGCAAGACAGAAGGAGGGGCACAATCATGATAAAATCAAACCCATACCTGCCAGTAGGGTGACCCATAAACTGGAGAACAATAATAAAAAGAAGTTCTCCCACTGTTGTGAAGGTTCAGAACCCCACATTAGGCTCCCCAGCCTGGGGATCTGACAAAGGGACTGGGAACCCCCAGGGAATCTGACTAGAAAGGCCAGCAGAATTTGATTACATGACTTTCACAGGACTGGGGGAAACAGATTCCAGTCTTGGATGGCACAAACAAAACCTTGCATGCACCAAGACTCAGAGGAAAGGAGCAGTGACTCCACAGGAAACTGAACCAAAACTGCCTGCTAGTGTTGGAGGGTCTCTTGTGGAGGCATGGGTCAGCAGCTGTTTGGGAAGGTCCCCTTTGGCATAAAACTTCTTGGAGTTCCCCATTAACCTGACAATAGAATCCAAAGACCCCAGGGTTGGGTTGTCTCAGGTCAAAAAACTACCAGGAAGGGAGGGTAACCCCTCCCTTTAATTGGATTAAAGCTTTACTGAGCAAGTGAGGCAGAGCTCACCAGAGCCACATCCAGTTTTTCCCACCACCAGTCCTTCCCATCAGGAAGCTAATAAGCCTCTTAGCCTCCTCCATCAGAAGGCAGACAGAAGAAGCAAGAAGAACCACAATCACACAACAAATACAGCAAAACTACATTACAGAAAGTTTATCAATATGAAAAAGCACAAAGTTAAGTCCTAGATGAAGTGAAGTGAAGTCACTCAGTCATGTCTGACTCTTTGCGACCCAATGGACTGTAGCCCACCAGGCTTCTCAGTACATGGGATTTTCCAGGCATGAATTACTGCATGAATACTGAAGTGGGTTGCCATTTCCTTCTCCAGGGGATCTTCCCAACCCAGGGATTGAACCCAGGTCTTCCACATTGTAGGCAGACGCTTTACCATCTGAGCCACCAGGGAAGCCCAAAAGGAAAGGAAAGTGAAGTCACTCAGTCGTGTCTGACTCTTTGTGACCCCATGGAGTGTAGCCTACCAGGCTCCTCCATCCATGGGATTTTCCAGGCAAGAATACTGGAGTGGGTTGCCATTTCCTTGTCCAGGAGATCTTCCCGACCCAGGGATTGAACCTGAGTCTCCAGCATTGTTGGCAGATGCTTTACTATCTGAGCCAGCAGGGAAGTAAGTCCCAGATGAAGGGACAGATAAAATCCCAGAAAAACACCTAAATGAAGTGGAAATAGGCAACCTTCTAGAAAAGAAATTCAGAATAATGACAGTGAATATGATACAGGATCTTGGAAAAAGAATGGAGGCAAAGATTGAGAAGATGAAAGAAATGTTTACCACAGACCTACAAGAACTAAAGAACAAACAAACAGAGATGAATAATACACCAGAAGGAATTCGTAGCAGAATAACGGAGGCAGAAGCACAGATAAATGACTTGAAGAACAGAACGGTGGAAATCACTGCTGCAAAACAGAATATAGAAAAAGAAGAAAATAAATGAAGATAGTCTAGGAGACCTGATGTGAAGAGCCTGCTCATTGGAAAAGACCTTGATGCTGGGTGAGAGTCATTTCCTGGGCAGGTTGATAAGAAGTCTAGGGGTCCCCAAGGAGAGAGGAGCTGGAATTCTCAAGGAGGAAGAAAGGACAGACTGTTTTTTCTTCTCTACATTCCTTAGGATTATAAGCGCTAAAGAAAAGGTCAGAAAGTTCCAGTATTTGGTTCTGAGGTCAGTTTACAGACCATGTTCCTTTAGTCAAAATTTAATGTTAGAATTGACTTGGCTTCTCTTAATTTTTAAAATGTCATTCAAAAATCAAAATGATTGCCCTTAAATAATTATATAAAAAAAGGAAGAATGAAAAATAATGAATTAAGCCATTGCTTAATTTTTTCTTTCTCTGCCTGACTTATTTCACTTAGATAATACCCACAATCCCCTGAATAATCTTGTGTTTCCTTGAAAATTTTATTTGAGCTATGGAACTGACTAAAGAGGAAAAATAACATCAAAGAAGACCAAAAGAAAGTAGGGTAGAGAAACTAATTAGAACAATTTCCATAGATGAAATAGAAAAATTGTCAGAGCTAGCTCCACAAAAACACCAGGTTCAGACAATACCAAAGGTAATTCCACTAAACCATTAGAGGGCAGATTGTCAGTACTATTTAAAGTATTCCAGAGTACAGATGACAGAGAAGGCAACGGCACCCCTCTCCAGTACTCTTGCCTGGAAAATCCCATGGACGGAGGAGCCTGGTAGGTTGCAGTCCATGGGGTCGCTAGGAGTCGGACAGGACTGAGCGACTTCCCTTTCACTTTTCACTTTCATGCATTGGAGAAGGAAATTGCAACCCACTCCAGTGTTCTTGCCTGGAGAATCCCAGGACGGGGGAGCCTGGTGGGCTGCCGTCTCTGGGGTCGCACAGAGTGACACGACTGAAGCGACTTAGCAGCAGCATAAACAATAATGTATTCTGCCTGAGGACAGTCTCTGGATTAAACCTTCTGGCTAATTCTGTAAATTATGGGAGTAGATCTGCTCTTTACAAGGATTATATAACAATAATGCATTCTGCCTGAGGACAGTCTCTGGATTAAACCTTCTGGCTAATTCCGTTATCTTAAAATGTAAATTACTACAGTAGGTCTGGTGAGGTCTTTACAACCTCCCGACATTCTTTGGATTCATTGGAGAGTATATAACTTCATTGCTAACACTAACAAGCAGGTACTCTTTCTGCTCCCTTCTGATGCCTATGTCAGAAGCTTTCTCTATCTCCTTTATACTTTAATAAAACTTTATTACACAAAAGCTCTGAGCGATCAAGCCTCGTCTCTGGCCCCAAATTGAATTCTTCTCCTCCAGGGGCATCGTGATTCAACAACAACCTTTCATGGGAAAGATTGAAGGGAAGAGGAGGGGATAACAGAGGAGAAGATGGTTGGATGGCATCAGCAACTTAATGGACATAAGTTTGAGCAAACTCTGGGAGATGGCCAAGGACAGGGAAGCCTGGCATGCTGCAATCCATGGGGTTGCAAAGAGTCAGACACAACTGAGCAACAGTCATGTAGTTATATCTGAACAACAATAAAGAGACCTCTGTAAGTGAAAGTGTCAGTTGCATGGTCATGTAGGACTCTTTGCAGAACCATGGATTATATCCTGCCAGGTCCCTCTGTCCATGGAATTCTTCAGGGGCAAGAATACTGGAGAGGGCTGCCATTTCCTTCTCTAGGGGGGTCTTCCTGCCCAGGGATTGAACCCAGGTCTCCTGCATTGCAGGCAAATTCTTTGCCTTCTGAGTCACCAGGGAAGTGTTAAAACATGAATATTTGCATTATAGGGGTCCCAGAAGGAGAAGAGAGAGAAAGGACTTGAAAAATATTTGAAGAGATATTAGCTGAAAACTTCCCTAACATGGAAAAGGAAATAATCAACCAAGTCCAGGAAGCACAGAGAGTCCCAGGCAGGATGAACCCAAGGAGGAACACACTGAGACACATAGTAATCAAACTGACAAAAATTAAAGACAAAGATAAAATATCAAAAGCAACAAGGAAAAATGACAATTAACATACAAGGCAACTCCCATCAGGCTATCAGCTGATTTCTCAACAGAAACTCTACAAGACAGAAGGGAATGGGATGATGGTGATAAAGGGAAGAACCTACAACCAAGAATACTCTGCCCAGCAAGGCTTTCCTTCAGATTTGATGGAGAAATTAAAAGCTTTCCAGACAAGCAAAAGTTAAGATAATACATCACCACAAAGCCAGCTTCACAAGAAATGTTAAAGGAAATTCTCTAGGCAGAAAACAAGAGAAGGAAAAGACCTACCTACAGAAAATAAGCCCAAAACAATTAAGAAGATGGTAATAGGATCATACATATCAATAATTACCTTCAATGTAAATGGATTAAATGCACCAACCAAAAGACACAGACTAGCTGAGCAGATGAAAACATGTGCATGGATACAGTTCCACTTGCCACAATACTCTGCTTGACCCCCAAATTATATGCAATTATTTTATATTGCTAAGTTAATCATGTTCCCATTATGGCTTAAAATTGCAATTATCTTTTTTGTCTGGCTATTGATTGTGAAAACTGATAAACATCTTTCACCATAGTGATTATGTGGGGCTTCCCTTGTGGCTCAGCTGGTAAAGAATATGCCTGCAATGTGGGAGACCTGCGTTCAATCCCTGGGTTGGAAAGATCCCCTGGAGGAGGGAAAGGCTACCCATTTTTTGTCAGGCTATTAACTGAAAACTGATAAACATCTTTTACTATTGTGATTATGTAACTAATAATCACTTGGATCACAGCCTTGTCTAACTCAATGAAACTATGAACCATGCTGTATGGGGCCACCTAAGATGGACAGGTCATGGTGCAGAGTTCTGACAAAACATGGTCCACTGGAGAAGGGAATGGCAAACCACTTCAGTATTCTTGCCTTGAGCACCCCATGAAGAGTATGAAAAGGCAAAAAGATGTAACACTGAAAGATGAACTCCCCAGGTTGGTAGGTCCCAGTATGCTACTGGAGATCAGTGGAGAAAGAGCTCCAGCAAGAATGAAGAGGCTGAGTCAAAGTGAAAACAACTCCCAGTTGTGGATATGACTGGTGATGGAAGGAAAGTCTGATGCTTTTGGACAATATCGCGTAAGACCTAGAATGTTAGGTCCATGAATCAAGGTAAATTGGAAGTGGTCAAACAGGAGATGGCAAGAGTGAACATTGACATTTTAGGAATCAGTAAACTAAATGGACTAGAATGGGCTAATTTAATTCAGATGACCATTATATCTACTACTGTGGGCAAGAAGCCCTTAGAAGAAACGGAGTAGCTCTCATAGTCAACAAGAGAGTCTGAAATGCAGTACTTGGGTGCAATCTCAAAAGTGACAGATGATCACTGTTCATTTCCAAGGCAAATCATTCAATATCATAGTAATCCAAGTCTATGCCCAACCACTAATACCAAAGAAGTTGAAGTTGAACAGTTCTATGAAGACCTACAAGACCTCCTAGAACTAACACAAAAAAAGATGTTCTTTTCATCATGCTGCTGCTGCTGCTAAGTCGCTTCAGTCGTGTCCGACTCTGTGCGACCCCATAGATGGCAGCCCACCAAGCTCCGCCGTCCCTGGGATTCTCCAGGCAAGAACACTGGAGTGGGTTGCCATTTCCTTCTCCAATGCATGAAAGTGAAAAGTGAAAGTGAAGTTGCTCAGTCGTGTCCGACTCTTAGCGACCCCAAGGACTGCAGCCCACCAGGCTCCTCTGTCCATGGGATTTTCCAGGCAAGAGTACTGGAGTGGGGTGCCATTGCCTTCTCCATCTTTTCATCATAGGGGACTGGAATGCAAAAGTAGGAAGGCAAGAGATACCTGGAGTAACAGGCAAGTTTGGCCTTGGAGTACAAAATGAAGCAGGGCAAAGGCTAAAAGAGTTTTGCCAAGAGAACACACTGGTCATAGAAAATAACCTCTTCCAACAACACAAGAGATGATTCTATACATGGACATCACCAGATGATCAACACTGAAATCAGACTGATTATATTCTTTGCAACCAAAGATGGAGAAGCTCTATACAGTCAACAAGAACAAGACCAAGAGCTGACTGTGGCTCAGATCATGAACTCCTTATTGCAAAATTCAAATTTAAATTGAAGAGAGTAGGGGAACCACTAGACCATTCAGATATGACCTAAATCAAATCCCTTACAATTATACAGTAAAGTGACAAATAGATTCAAGGGATTAGATCTGATAGACAGAGTGCCTGAAGAACTATGGATGGATGTTTGTAACGTTGTACAGGAGGCAGTGATCAAGACCATCCCCAAGAAAAAGTGAAAAAGGCAAAATGGTTGTCTGAGGAGGCCTTAAAAATAGCTGAGAAAAAAAGAGAAGCAAAAGGCAAAGGAGAAAAGGAAAGCTATGCCCATCTGAATGCAGAGTTCCAAAGAATAGCACAGAGAGATAAAGTGATCAATGCAAAGAAACAGAGGGAAAAAAAAATAGAATGGGAAAGACTAGAGATCTCTTCAAGAAAACTAGAGACACCAAGGGGATATTTCAAGCAAAGATGGGCACAATAAAGGACAGAAATGGTATGGATTTAATAGAAGCAGAAGATATTAAGACGAGGTAGCAAGGAGCACACAGAAGAACTATACAAAAAACATCTGAATAACCCAGATAACCCATGATGGTGTGATCATTCACCTAGAGCCAGACATCCTGGAGTGCAAAGTCAAGTGGGCCTTAGGAAACATCACAACGAACAAACTAGTGGAGGTGATAGAATTCCAGTTGAGCTGTTTCAAATCCTGAAAGATGATGCTGTGAATGTGCTGCACTCAATATGCCAGCAAATCTGGAAAACCCAGCAGTGGCCACAGGACTGAAAAAGGTCAGCTTTCATTCCAATGCCAAAGAATGTTCCAACTACCCCACAATTGCACTCATCTCACATGCTATCAGAGTAATAATCAAAATTCTTCAAGCTAGGTTTCAACAGTACATGAACCGAGAGCTTCCAGATGTACAAAGTGGATTTAGAAAAGGCAAAGGAACCAGAGATCAAATTGCCAACATATGCTGGATCACAGAAAAAGCAAGAGAGTTACAGGAAAACATCTACTTCTGCTTCATTGACTATGCTAAAGCCTTTGACTGTGTGGATCACAAGAAACTGTGGAAATTCTAAAAGAGATGGGAATACCAGATCACCTGATCTGCCACCTGAGAAATCTGTACGCAGGTCAAGAAGCAACAGTTAGAACTGGACATAGAACAATGGACTATTCCATATTGGGAAAGGAATACATCAAGGTTGCATATTGTCACCTTGCTTATTTAACTTACATGCAGAGTACATCATGCAAAATTCCGGGCTGGATTCAACATTGCCAGGAGAAATATCAATAACCTCAGATATGCAGATATGCAGATGACATCACCCTTATGGCTGAAAGCGAAGAGGAACGAAAGAGCCTCTTGATGAAAGTGAAAGAGGAGAGTAAAAAGCCAGCTTAAAACTCAACATTCAAAAAATGAAGATGATGGCATCCGGTCCCCGCACTTCATGGCAAATAGATGGGGAAACAATGGAAACAGTGAGAGACTTTATTTTCCAGGACTCCAAAATCACTGCAGATGGTGACCGCAGCCATGAAATTAAAAGATGCTTGCTCCTTGGAAGAAAAGCTATGACAAACCTAGACAGCATATGAAAAAAGCAGAGACATTACTTTACCAACAAAGGTCCGTCTAGTCAAAGCTATGGTTTTTCCAGTAGTCACGTATGAATGTGAGTGTTGGATCTTATAGAAAGCTGAGCTCTGAAGAATTGATGTTTTCAAATTGTGGTGTTGGAGAAGACTCTTGAGAGTCTCTTGGACTGCAAGGAGATCAAACCAGTCAATCCTAAAGGAAATCAACCCTGAATATTCATTGGAAGGACTAATGCTGAAGCTAAAGCTCCAATACTTTGGCCACCTGATGTGAAGAACTGACCCATTGGAAAAGACCCTAATGTTGGGAATGACTGAAGGCAGGAAGAGAAGGGGACGACAGAGTATGAGATGGTTGGATGGCATCACTGACTTGATGGACATGAGTTCAAGCAAGCTGTGCGAGTTAGTGACGGACAGGGAAGCCTGGTGTGCTGCAGTCCATGGGGTCACAAAGAGTCAGACACAACTGAGTGACTGAACTGACTGACATTGTATCATGACTGGTCAACAGAAAAATTATAGAATTCTATATCACCAAAACTAGCACTTAATAGAAAAACCTGTAATCATTTTTTAAAATTCAGAGACAGAATTATCTTGGAGTTTTTTGAAAAATACATATACCCAGGTATTTCTTTTTTTTGCCAGAATTCCAGGTATGTTTCTAGTGAGCAGCATGTTTAAACACTGGACTATATGAAGATCTTTTATCTAATTTGTTTCAAATTTTCTATTTCATATTCAGTGCTTCCATTTCATTTAGCTTATATTTTCCAGTGTCTCCATCTCTTTTTTTTTGATACTCTTTTTCAAACCTTTATCAAGTAGTAGAAAAACTTTTATATAAATATGCATAAATAATAGGCATAATATATATATTTTAGAAAACTTATGAATTTTTGCCTAACTAAAAAATTTATCACATTTAGATTCCAATGTTTGACTCAGTATGAATAGAATGCTAGGTTTCTAGTTAAAAAAATAGATATGCAACAAGCAAGCAACAAAGTTTTACTATATAGCACAGGGAACTATATTCAATATCCCAATAACCTGTAATGGAAAATAATTTCAAAAATAACATACATGTCTATGTATAACTAAATCACACACACAGAAAAGAATTCTTTTTGAAATTTAGTAATGTTTATCTTTTTGTCAGATTTTCTAAATGTCCTATGGACATCTAATAACAACATATGAGATACAAAATTTTAAATATATTTGTGTAGGATATATTAATATAAATTATTTAAATATAAATCTGTTATATTTAAATTATTAATGACATCATTCAAGATGCTCCTATTCTTATTTTTTCTGCACTTGATAAAATATTCTCAGACAAATGTTATTATGTCTCATTATGATTATATTTTTTTCTTTTATGTCTTCTAATTTTTGCTTTATGTATCTTTGTTTCTTTGTTTTTAAGGTGTCTAATGACATGTTCTTCTTTGTGAATTGTACCTTTTATCATTAAAAATATTCATTCTTGTTTCATTTAAATAAATAATTTTTTAATGGTAAAATTTGTTATGTAGTTTCAACCACAACTAAAAAAAAAAATCTTAACCCACATAAAACAGTAAAATAAGGCTTCTAAAGCCTTTGGTCCATGTATAATGCCATAAAAATGTTTAATAACTACATCTGGCAAGCAGCTCAGCCCAGGAATGTGATACTATAATAAATACCAAAAGTCTCTGCAGCAGATTTCTCTTACTGGTTTAAAACAACAGGATTTTTTTTAATTAAATAAAAAAACAATTAGAGTTTTTTGATGGTTATATTTTTAATAGATCCTGAACAAAGATTAGTTCAGAGACCAAAGAGATGGCATGTGCTTTATCACACATCAAGAAAACACGCACAATCAGACTCTAATGTGTTTTCTACTGATAGCAACTGGTTAAAACCAATAAGCCTTTTTGTCTATATTTAAGCCTGAGAATAATTATGAGCTAAATAATAGGGGCAGGATACTTCTACTTTCAGCCAAGATGGGGTAAAGACTGGATTTACTGTCTGAAACAACTAAAAATCTGGACAAAAAATATATGAAAGAATAGTTCTCAAGATGTTAGCCATCAGGTAGTAAAGGACAGTGATGCGTGAGAGCTGGGAACAAAACCGGTGAACCCAGTGATTGCTCCAGGTTCAGACCGCTAGAAAAAAAAAGTAGAATGTATTAAGTAGAGACATAGAAGATTTTTAAAAGTCTCAAAATGAACTTCTAGAGATTAAAACTTCAACATCCAAGATGATAAATACACTGGATGGGATTAAAGGCAGGTTAAATGTCGCAGAAGAAAAGATTAGTGAACTTGAAGACAAAGCAATGCAAACTATGTAAAAAGAAATAGCAAAAATTAATTTAAAAAATCACTTAGAAAAGAAAGAGGAGAGCAACAGTGAGATATAAGACTTCAAGTGGCTTAATATATGTATAAGGAGAGGGAGAGATGTAATGATCAAAAAATGTCCAAATTTGATGAAAACTATAAATCCACATATAAAAGAAGTTCAGTACCCCAAAGGATAAAAAAAGAATCACTCCTTGTCATTCAGGTCTCAGTTGAAATGTCAGAGAAGCCTTCCCTTACCATCAAACCTTAAAGTAGCATTATGTAATTATCTTGTCTTAGAAATTGTTTACTATTTTTATACACATCCCTACTTTTCCCCTCAGTGTAAGAGCAGGCCCTTGTCTACATTCTTCACTAGAACATACAGGCACTGCGTTCCCAGGGCCTAGCAGAGCACCCGACACTGAGAACATACCCAATACATATTTCATGGGTGACTGAATAATTTTATCTATTCCTAACCTTTAGGCTTCCCAGGTAGTTCAGTGGTAAAGAATCTACCTCCCAATGCAGGAGACACAGGAGACACAGATTCGATCCCTGGGTCGGGAAGATTCCTTGGAGGAGAAAATGGCAACCCACTCCAGTATTCTTGCTTGGAAAATCCCATGGACGGAGGAGCTTGGCAGGCTACAGTCAACAGTGTCATAAAGAGTTGGACACATCTGAGCGACTAAGCATGCAACCTTTAGTAATGAATTCCTATTTCAAAATCCCTCTCAAATGATCAAAACGATTCCTTCTACATTCTGAACATTTCCTTTTGCTCCAAGATTAATGTTGCCATTGAACAATATGGCATTTACTAACACTGTCATTGTCTAAAAGTGAAGTTACCTAACCATTTCTTGTGAAATGACCTATGAGAAAACAATGCTTCCAGGCCAGATTGACCCCAAGCAAGACTCTGGCAACACTACTGCTAAGCCTGACATCTAGCTTTCCACAGAACATGTTCTCAGCTCTCTGTAGAACACCATTTTCATCAAAACAGCGGTTTACTGGACAGCAATTGTAGGCAAATATTTTACACTTTATTATACATTTTCTATTTAATCTATGATGAGGTTACAGATAAGGCAACTGAGGCCTATGAAGGTAATGTAATGCTTGGAGAATCCCATGGGTGGGGAGCCTGGCGGGCTTCAGTCTATGGGATTGCAAGAGTAGGACACGACTTAGTGCTAAACCACCACCACCACCACAACCACCACCACATCAATAGAATACCAAGAAAATAAAGTTTCTACCTTCTAGAGGACTGGCTGAAGGGAAACAGAATAGCATCCACTAACTTTCAGATGTACTTTTTCACTTTTCTCATTTTAGAATCTCTGAAATTCATGTGCATCTCACAGTCAGTAGTGTTTGACCATCACCCAGGCAGCAGTTAGTGATGTTTTAGTGATGTGATCAGTCCACATGAGTGAATTCAGCCGTAGCCATTCATAGTCATTGATTCTATGTCAAAATAAGTCAAAAATAACTTTAAAAAAGTTGACATATTTTTCCTTTTTAATGGAGATATAACATATATAATACTATATAGTTTAAGTCATACAATGTGTTGGTTTGACTCATTTATATATTGCCATATAATAACTACAGTAGTGCTAGCTAACAATGGCACTTATTTATAATTTCTTCTTTGTAGTGAGAATAGGTAAGAGTTAGTCTCTTAGCAATTTTAAAGTTTGTAATACAGTATTGTTGACTATAATACCTATGTTGTGCATCAGATTTCCAGAACTTATTTATCTATTACTTGTATTTGGTACCCTTAAATAGTATGTTCTCAACGTCTCTACCCCTAGTCCTTGGTGACTACCTAATCTCTATCAAAATAACTTTTTTTTTAAACTTCATGCTGTTTTATACTTCTTTTTATAAGAACAACATATACTTTGTGAAGAAAAAAACTACTTCAGAATATACAACAAATTGCAAAGAAGAAAACTGAGATAGAACGGTTGATAGTTAACATTTTCCACAGTTTTTGCACAGGTGTATATATATGCATAATATATACATATATATATGCACGTGTGTGGACACATAAAACTGGAAAATACATACATTTATCCCATAATATTACATCTATATCATTTAACTAATCTATACTTTTCACAACATGATCCTATCAGATGCAGGTTTGCATTATGCATTTCTAACTTGACATCAAGTTGTGAACGTTCTCTGCATCAGTAGAGATACCAGCATGGTATCTAACAAAGACAGATTCACTCAACATGTACTTCATCCCATATAAGCAGTTCCCAGTTGTTGGGCATGTATGGGTTGTTCCATTTCTCTGTCCCTGGCAATGTTGAGATGGGGCATATCTGATGATTGCATGCTGTCAAATTAAGGAAGTGGAGGAGGAGTTGGAATCCGCCTTACCGATCTGGTCTCGTTCTCCAGGTTTGAGGTGGATAGTCATATAGGCTGATTTGCCCTGGTGGATTTACCCTGGTGGGCTTCCCTGATAGCTCAGCTGGTAAAGAATCCACCTGCAATGTGGGAGACCTGGGTTTGATCCCTGGGTTGGGAAGATCCCCTGGAGAAGGGAACGGCTACCCAACTCCAGTATTCTGACCTGGAGAATTCCATGGACTGCATAGTCTGCAGAGTTGGACATGACTGAGTGACTTTCACAGTAATGCTTGATCAGGGTATGGATGAGGAAAGCACAGAAGAGGATACTACCTACTACTGTCACCATGATGAGAAATATTAGCAAGGATCCTGAGATGGTGAAAACTTTGCCAGGGCACCTGGAGCTAGACTTCCTGATATCTGTATCTGCCCATCTGGTCCCAGGTCAGATTCAGGAGGGTAATTTTTTTCTCTGAGGAGTTCAGAAAGGAGCCCTTGTGGATCCACTTGGGTTTGGATCTGGAATAGGAGCTATACTCCTTCTCCACTGGAACCAGTCTCAGCAGCCAGTTCACCACTTAGGTTAGTTACCAGCCTTACTCCTGATCAGCACCCTGGAGGGCCCATAGATAACTGTCAGAAAGATGACTTCACTTCTCTCACTAATGTGTGGGAGGATTTCCATCCCACACTGAAGTGGTGTTGTAGATGCTGACCCTTTGGATGATGAGCGCCTTGCTGTCTGGGTCATAGCTGGATACCTGTGAGTAACTCACATACCATTTGTCGTCAGTGGCAGTGGAGTGGCAGATGGCAGCCACGGAATCCATGTTCTCTGCCATGGAGCTGGTATGACTGAGATCCCTGGGATTTCCAACTCTCGAATCTCAGGCCAGTCAGTTGCTGTCTAGGTCCTGTTGATGGCTTCTACCCACACAGTGTAACTCCCATGTCACTTAATTAAGACTCCCTGATCAGCAGGTCATCTGTCATGGCACACTTTCCCAGCCCTTGAACATGGGCCCATGCCACAGGACCAGTTTCCCTCAGAGGCTGCACCTGGGCCTGGAAAGATCCATGAGTTGCATGGGTCCTCCTGGTGGAGGAGTCTTTCCAGGGACCAGGTAGCCTCTTGTGTCCTTTCACAGACCTTCATCAAAATAACTTTTAATCAAGTATAAGATAAAAAATTCTAAAGGTTAATTGGTTTAGTTCTTAAGCATTACATAAAATAACGGTGTGCCTCACAGTTGATATCTTAGATTTAAGAAGTTCAATATTTCATTTGGGAAGACACTTTTATTGGCCCTTTGGTTATAAACAGTATGGCACTCCATCCCTTCAGGCCCCCACTCCCAAAATGGAAGGCATGGCACAATAAAATCATAGGAACTTTCCATTCTTGAGGATAACACTCAGGCAGCCAAAGGATTAGGGCTCCTGAGAAAAAAGATGATGACACAGAGAAAGGGCTTAGTCGTCAAAGGCTTAGTGTCAATGAAGAAATAAACAAGTGCAAGTTTTAAAGCTGAAACAGTCAAGAGCAGTAGCAACAGCATAATCACACTACCTCTAAGCACCTAAAACCAGTCAGGCACCAAGTGCTTTACATAAACTCATTTAATCCTCTAACAATTGTATGTTCAGTTCAGTTCAGTCACTCAGTCATGTCCGGCTCTTTGCGACCCCATGAACTGCAGCATGCCAGGCCTCTGTCCATCACCAACTCCTGGAGCCCACCCAAACCAATGTCCATTGTGCCGGTGATGCCATCCAACCATCTCATCCTCTGTTGTCCCCTTCTCCTCCAGCCCTCAATCTTTCCCAGCATCAGGGTCTTCTCAAATGAGTCAGCTCTCTACATCAGGTGGCCAAGTATTGGGAGTTTCAGCTTCAACATCAGTCCCTCCAATGAACACCCAGGACTGATTTCCTTTAACATGGACTGGTTGGATCTCCTTGCAGTCCAAGGGACTGTCAAGAGTCTTTTCCAACACCACACTTCAAAAGCATCAATCCTTCAGCACTCAGTTTTCTTCACAGTCCAACTCTCACATCCATACATGACCACTGGAAAAACCATAGCCCTGACTAGACGGACCTTAGTTGGCAAAGTAATGTCTCTGCATTTTAATATCCTGTCTAGGTTGGTTATAACCTTCCTTCCAAGGAGTAAGCGTCTTTTAATTTCAAGACTGCAATCACCATCTGCAGTGATTTTGGAGCCCCCAAAAATAAAGTCAGCCACTGTTTCCCCACTTATTTCCCATGAAGTGATGGGACCGGATGCCATGATCCTCATTTTCTGAATGTTGAGCTTTATGCCAACTTTTTCACTCTCCTCTTTCACTTTCATCAAGAGGCTCTTTAGTTCTTCACTTTCTGTCATAAGGGTGGTGTCATCTACATATCTGAAGTGATTGATATTTCTCCTGGCAATCTTGATTCCAGCTTGTGCATCCTTCAGCCCAGCGTTTCTCATGCTGTACTCTGCATAGAAGTTAAATAAGCAGGGTGACAATATACAGCCTTGACGTACTCCTTTGCCTATTTGGAACCAGTCTGTTGTTCCATGTCCAGTTCTAAATGTTGCTTCTGGACCTGCATACAGGTTTCTCAAGAGGCAGGTCAGGTGGTCTGGTATTCCCATCTCTTTCAGAATTTTCCAGTTTATTGTGATCCACACAGTCAAAGGCTTTGGCCTAGTCAATAAAGCAGAAATAGATGTTTTTCTAGAACTCTCTTGCTTTTTCAATGATCCAGCAGATGTTGGCAATTTGATTTTTGATTCCTCTGCCTTTTCTAATGTCTGGAAGTTCACGGTTCACAGATTGCTGAAGCCTGGCTTGAAGAATTTTGAGCATTACTTTATTAGTGTGTGAGATGAGTACAATTGGCAGTAGTTTGAGCATTCTTTGGCATTACCTTTCTTTGGGATTGGAATGAAAACTGACCTTTTCCAGTCCTGTGGCCACTGCTGAGTTTTCCAAATTTGCTGGCATATTGAGTGCAGCACTTTCACACCATCATCTTTTAGGATTTGGAATAGGAATTCCATCACCTCCACTAGCTTTGTTTGTAGTGATGCTTCCTAAGGCCCACCTAACTTCACATTCCAGGATGTCTGGCTCTAGGTGAGTGTGAGTGATCACACCTTCTTGATTATCTGGGTCGTGAAGATCTTTTTTATGAATTAGGTACAGTTTTTATGCCCACCTCAGAAGTTTGGAAAAGCTAAGTAACTTGTTCAAGTTCACATGACCAATAAGAATGACCTTGGGCAAGTTAGTTGCATAGTCAGTTCCTTGCAGTAGTGATGTCTAGAAAATTTACAGACCAAATTATATATGGAGGGCATATTACAGCCAAGTGAAGGGTCTATTAGCTGAACACTCACTGTCAACATTCAGAAAATGAAGATCATGGCATCTAGTCTCATCACTTTATGGAAAATAGATGAGGAAACAGTGGAAACAGTGTCAGACTTTATTTTGGGGGGCTCCAAAATCACTGCAGACGGTGATTGCAGCCATGAAATTAAAAGACGCTTACTCCTTGGAAGAAAAGTTATGACCAACCTAGATGGCATATTCAAAAGCAGAGACATTACTTGGCCAACAAAGGTCTGTCTAGTCAAGGCTATGGTTTTTCCAGTGGTCATGTATGGATGTGAGAGTTGGACTGTGAAGAAAGCTGAGCGCCGAAGAATTGATGCTTTTGAACTATGGAGTTGGAGAAGACTCTTGAGAGTCCCTTGAACTGCAAAGAGATCCAACCAGTCCATTCTGAATGAGATCAGCCTTGGGATTTCTTTGGAAAGAATGATGCTGAAGCTGAAACTCCAGTACTTTGGCCACCTCATGAGAAGAGTTGACTCATTGGAAAAGACTCTGATGCTTGGAGGGATTGGGGGCAGGAGAGAAGGGGACGACAGAGGGTGAGATGGTTGGATGGCATCACTGACTCGATGGACCTGAGTTTGAGTGAACTCCGGGAGTTGGTGAGGCACAGGGAGGCTTGGTGTGCTACGATTCATAGAGTCACAAAGAGTCAGACACGATTGAGCAACTGAACTGAACTGAACTGTCAACTACTAAAATTGTGGAGAGTTGAGTTAGGGACAAACCAAGAGATTATGTCCCTAGTAGAAGATTTAGAGAAGACTTTGAAAAGTGCAGGGGCTTCCCTGGTGGCTCAGCAGTACAGAATCCACCTGCGATGCAGGAGATGCAGTTTCAGTCTCTGGGTCAGGAAGACCCCCTGGAGAAGGAAATGGCGACCCACTTCCAGTGTTTTTGCCAGTGAAATCTCATGGACAGAGGGGCCCGGTGGGCTATAGCCCATGGGACTGCAAGAGTCAGACACAACTTAGCAAGTAAACCATCACCATCACCAGAAACATGTGGATTACGTAAAGAGTACAGTCAATTGATAGAGATAATGCCCAAACATAAGTTGGTGATGGACAGGGAGGCCTGGAATGCTGCAGTTCATGGCGTCGCAAAGAGTCAGACACGACTGAACTGAAACTGAAAATGCCCAAACTGGATTATCACTAGGATGGAAGGCTGAATGAAAGTGAAGATATAAGCAAGGACATTATCATCCCTCTAAGGATATGATAGATTTTTCCCATTGGGATTCAAGTCTGTCCCAATTATCATACTGTTGTCTTAGAGAGATGAGAAAGGAAGAAAAAAAGTCAACCCTCAACTACCTCCTATATCCCTGGGGCTTTAATATCAGTGCCTGAAATCTGTAGTCAAGAATTGAGTCCCTCATTTTATGAAGTTCCACCATTCTAAACATTACTGAGTTGTCAAAGAACTCAGCAAGGTACAGTGCCAAAGATCTAATAGAAGATAATCCTAGTTACAACCCAAGCTTTCCTTGACCACCCCAATAAGGACAGGGGTTAGGATATTTATACATTAGATGTTCTTTCTGTGCTTAAAAAGGAATATATCAATACCAGATATAATGAAAGCAGACTGATAAAAAGATCAATTCCCTGTCTCTAAAAGCTTGTTTTTGCTCCTCTAACTCCTTTCATGTAATAATTACTAGTGTTAGTTTTGAACACCTTCCAGGTACTATGCTACATACCTTGCTTCCCCAAATAAATTCCACTTATGGACAGCAGTTTTACCCCATGCCTGAGAGTTCCAACCTACCCTTGCTTGTCCTGTGGATTTAAGACTTGTCTAGCCAGCCCCGTCAATCATGTAAGCCAATTATTTTCAATAAATCTCTTAATATACATATACTTCTGTTTCTGCTTCTCTAGTTGAATACAGACTGATATAGATTTTGATACCAGAAGTGATTCTAGAGAAACAGAATCTTAAGGATGTTTTTGAAATTGATTCTGGATTTTCTGGAATTTGTTCTCTAATCTTATTGATGGCACTAATGACTCTATCTTTAGTAGTAAAAAATGACACTAGTAGTTCTTGACATGATATGGCAAGAGATATGAAAAATATCATTCAAATACTTATAGAAAGTGAGAGTCTATGTGACTGTGTATTTGCTACATAACAATATTTTACACATGCTATGGAATGTGATGCATTACTACAACTCACATTTATATAAAACCCCACATTAAAGACCTCTTACCCTCCTGGCCCCATGTGATTAGAAAGACTGGCAAAAACACTTGCAAGCTGTGTGGCCGAGTGGTGCTCAAGCCAATAGAAGGGCAGGCAGAGCAGGTCAGTTTGAGTTAAGACAATAAAGAGTTTTACCAGCTTTACCAGAGCTATTTCTGCCACTGTGCCTGGACAGGGAAACATTCATAGCCCCGCTCACAGCTGAATATAGTCTCAAACATGCCTGATCTGGGAATCTGAACAGATGGGAAGCTTCATAGCCTATCCAATAGCCCTGCTTACAGTAGCACTTGAACAGAGGCACAGTCTATAGATTTCTCCATCTGCAGAGCAAAACCAGTGGCCTCTCTGACCAGAGAATTCAGTGTGGCCTGTCACTTGATTCAGGTTCCCAAACAACAAGCCACACAGGCCTGGGTCCCATCCTACTGCCCTGCCAGGGCAGAGAAGCTAATTCATAGCCCTCTCTACCACTGAATATAGCACCCAGTCCTGACCGTCTAGTAAGCCTGATCAGAGAATCCAGGCAACTATAGAGCCCCCCCCCCCAGAGGCTAGCTTTAGGGCAGGGAATCAAGCCAACACTTGTACCCAACTGTTCTTATCCAGTGGCACATCCCCCCATTCCGAACCTCAGACCTCAAACAGTTATCTCTCAGAAAAACAGATCATAATAATAGGTTCCACTTGTCCAAGGACACTATCAGCAGACATGCCCAGAAACCTAAACTGAGTTGACTGGGGAAAATCTGTCTCTTCCGAAGCAAACTGATAAGACTGTAAGAGAAATCCAAGTACTCAACTGGCAGACACAAACATAAGGAATCAAGGGTCATGAAAAACTAAACATGACACCACCAGAAGAAACAACACCAAAAATAACTGATGTAAAGAGAGATCTACAAACTGTCAAAGAATTCAGAATAATCCTCTTAAAATTCAGTAAACTACAAAAAAAAAAAAAGGCAAACACCTAAAAGAAATTAGGAAAACAATGCACAAACAAATAAAAAAGTTTGACAAAGCAAAAAAAACTACCAAAATGAAGAATCACACAGAAATCCCAGAGAAAAAGACTACAATAACAGAAATGAAGAGTTCATTAGAGAGTTTCAAAAGCAGACTCAACCATGCAGGAAAGAGAATCAGTGACCTGGAAGATATGATCCTGGAAATTATCCAGTCAAAGAAAGAAAAAGAATGAAATGGAGTGATTAAAAAAGAAAACAAAAAAATTCACATTATGGGAATTCCAGAAGAGAAAGAGAAAAAAGAAAGTATATTTAAAGCAAAATGACTGAAAATTTCTCAAACCTAGGGAGATACATGGATGTCTAGATCCATGAGGCTAAAAGACAGGTTGAACTTGATAGGGCCACATCAAGACATATTATAACTAAAGTTGTCAAAAGTGAAAGATAAAGAAATAATTTTTAAAACAACAAATGAAAAGAGAGAAAGTATATACAGGGGAACCCACATAAAACTAAAGGCAGATTTCTCAACAGAAACATTTCAAGCCAAGAGAGAATGGGACAACACACTCAAAACGCTGAAAGAAAAAACTGTCAGCCAGGAACACTATACCCAGTGAAGCTGTCCTTCAGAAATAAAGGAGGGATAAAGACTTCCTTGGACAAACAAAAGTGAGAGAGTTACCACTAAACCAACCTTACAAGATATGCTAAAGGGACTTCTATGAGTGGAAGTAAGGGACACTAAATAACATCATTCAAAGGTAGTGTAAAATGAATGGCAAATGTACAAACTTAGGTTCTATAATTTGGTTATGATGATTCATAGTTCACTTAAAACTTAAGTTTAGAGGTTAAAAAACTGAATATATTAAAAAGAACCATAACTACAATAATTCAGTTCAGTTCAGTTCAGTCGCGCAGTCGTGTCCGACTCTTTGCGACCCCATGAATCGCAGCATGCCAGGCCTCCCTGTCCATCACCAACTCCCGGAGTTCACTCAGACTCACGTCCATTGAGTCCGTGATGCCATCCAGCCATCTCATCCTCGGTCGTCCCTTTCTCCTCCTGCCCCCAATCCCTCCCAGCATCAGGGTCTTTTCCAATGAGTCAACTCTTCGCATAAGGTGCCCAAAGTACTGGAGCTTCAGTTTTAGCATCATTCCTTCCAAAGAAATCCCAGGGTTGATCTCCTTCAGAATGGACTGGTTGGATCTCCTTGCAGTCCAAGGGACTCTCAAGAGTCTTCTCCAACACCACAGTTCAAAAGCATCAATTCTTCGGCGCTCAGCCTTCTTCACAGTCCAACTCTCACATCCATACATGACCACAGGAAAAACCATAGCCTTGACTAGACGGACCTTAGTCGGCAAAGTAATGTCTCTGCTTTTGAATATACTATCTAGGTTGGTCATACTTTTCTTCCAAGGAGTAAGCGCCTTTTAATTTCATGGCTGCAGTCACCATCTGCAGTGATTTTGGAGCCCAAAGAAACAAAGTCTGACATTGTTTCTACTGTTTCCCCATCTACTTCCCATGAAGTGATGGGGCCAGATGCCATGATCTTCGTTTTCTGAATGTTGAGCTTTAAGCCAACTTTTTCACTCTCCTCTCTCACTTTCAACAAGAGGCTTTTTAGCTCCTCCTCACTTTCTGCCATAAGGGTGGTGTCATCTGCACTACAATGATTAGGTATTGTTATTAGTTACACAGTAGAATAATGTGTAAATTAACAGCAATAAACAAAATGTGAAGGGGAGGAGAAGAAAAAGTGCAAAGTTTTGAAATTATATTGAAGTTATCAGTTTAAAATAGGATGTTATAATTTTAAGATATTTTATGTAAACCTCATGGTAACCACAAGGAGAAAAACCTATAGAAATTATACAAAGGAACATGATAAAGAAGTCAAAATATACTAATACAAAAGACATCAAAATATGAAAAAAGAGGACAGATAAAAAACAAGGAACAATTAATCTAAACAATTAATTAAGTAACCAGAAAACAATTTTTTAAATGTCAATTAAGAAAAGTCAATGTAGTCCTTACTTTTCAATAATTACTTTAAAAATAAATGGACTACAGTCTCCAATCAGAAGATAATATACCTAAATTTTTTTTTCTTAATAAAAAAAAAAAAGCAGGGCTAGTTACACTTATATCCGAAAGAATAGACTTTAGTTTTAAAAGGAGACAAAAAAGGTCATTACATAATAATGGGGTCATTCTGTCAAGAATTTATAACAATTTAAAGTATTTATGCAACCAAAATTGGAGCTCCTAAATATATAAAGCAAAACAACAGAGCTATGCAGCAACCAGAGAAAGCCCACATTCAGCAGTGAAGATCCACCACAGACAAAAGAATAAAAATAAGTAAATCTTAAAAAAAAAAAAAAAAACCAGAGCTAAAATGAGAAGTATTACAAAAATAGTGGAGACTTTAATACCCCACCCTCAACAATTCTGAAAATCAGTAAGGAAACAGCAGACTTGAACAACACTATGAACAAATGGACCTAATAGACACATATAGAACATTCTATCAGAGAAGGCAATGGCACTCCACTTCGGTACTCTTGCCTGGAAAATCCCATGGGTGGAGGAGCCTGGTAGGCTGCAGTCCATGGGGTCACTGAGAGTCGGATACGACTGAGCGACTTCACTTTCACACATTGGAGAAGGAAATGGCAACCCACTCCAGTGTTCTTGCCTGGAGAATCCCAGGGACAGGGGAGCCTGGTGGGCTGCTGTCTATGGGGTCGCAGAGTCGGAGATGACTGAAGTGACTTAGCAGCAGTAGTAGCAGAACATTCTATCCAACAAGAGAAAACACATTCTTCTAAAGTGCACATGGAAATTTCCTAGGAAAGACCATACATTAGGCTGCAGAATAAGCCTTAGTAAATTCAAGAAGACTGAACTCATACCAAGTATCTTCTTTGACCACAATGGTATTAAACTAGACATCAATAACAAGAGGAAAATGGGAAAATTAATAAACACACAGAAATTACACAACACTCTCCTGAACAACCAAGGGATAAAAGAAACTAAAGGTGAAATTTAAAAGTTTCTTGAGACAAATGAAAGTGGAAACTAAACATACCAGCACTTATGGGGTGCAGCAAAAGCACTGGTATGAGGGAAATTCACAGCAATCAATGTCTACATTAAGACGCAAGCAAGGTCCCAAATAAATCACCTGCCACTTGTGACAACATGGATGGACCCATAGAGTATTATGTTAAGTGAAGGAAGAGAAAAATATTGCCTGATTTCACTTATATGTGAAGTCTAAACAACAAAATGAATAGATATAACAAAACAGAAACAGTGTTATAGCTAGAGAGAAAAAATAGACGGCTGCTGAGGGCTGGGGTAGAGTGAGGGGAGAAAAGAAAGAGGTAAAGGGGATAAGGGGTACAAACTCCCAGCTGCAAAATAAATGAGTCACAGTATTAAATGTGTACTGTGCAGAAAAGTTAATGATTATGTAATATCTTTATATGAGTCACAAGTATTAAATGTGTACTGTGCAGAAAAGTTAATGATTATGTAATATCTTTATATGGTGACAAATCACAACCAAACTTTATTGTGGTGACCATTTTGATATATATAGAAATATCAAATCACTATGTTGTATAACAGGAGCTAACATAGTGTCATAGATCAATAATACTTCAAAAACTAACATATTCATGGAAAAAGAGAAGATCAATAAATACTAGGGCTGTAATGCATAATACAATAAATACAATTAACATCGCTGTATATTATATGAAAGTTAAGAGAGTAAATCCTAAGAGTTCTCATCATAAAGAAAAATATTTTTTATATTTCTTTAATTTTGTATCTATATGAGATGATGGATGTTTATTAAACTTACTGTGCTAATCATTTCATGATGAATGTAAGACAAATCATTATGCTATACACCTTAAACTTATAGTGTTGTGTGTCAATTATATTTCCATAAAACTGGATGAAAAACTAAACTGAGACAAGGTAAAAAAAATAAAGCCAATAGATGTCATATTAAAGCTACAAACAAGCAAAAATAAAGAAGAGGAACACTCTCAAACTTATTTTACAAGGCCAGCATTAACCTGATACCAAAAACCAGAAAGAGACATTGCTAGAAAACTACAAACCAATATCCTGAATATAGTATAGATGTAAAAAGTCTCAATAAAGTACTAACAAACTGAATTCAGCAGCAACTTAAAAGTGTCATTCACCACCATAGTCAAGTGGGATTCATTCCTATGATGCATGGAAGGTTCAATGTGTATAAATCAATCAATGTTATATATTACCTTAATAGAATGAAAGAAAAGAATTATCATCTCCACAGATAAAGCATCTGATAAAATCCCATAACCAGTCATTAAAAAAAAAAAAATCTTAACAATTTAGTTAGAAGAAACATATTTCAACATAATAAAGGCCATATATCATAATCTCACAGCTAACTTATACTCAGTGGTGAGAAGTTAGAAGCTTTTCTTCTAAAAGCAAGAAGAAGAAAACATGCCCAATCTCACCACTCCATTCAATATAGTACTGGAAGTCCTAGTTAGAAAAATCAGCTTGGAGAAAAAGAAATAAAAGATATCAGAATTGGACTGGTGGTTTAGGTGGTTTACCCTAAGTCATGTCCAAGTCTTGCAACCCCATGGACTGTAGCCCACCAGGCTCTTCTGTCCATGAAATTCTACAGGCAAGAATACAGGAGAGGGTTTCCATCAGAATTGGAAAGGAAAAAGTAAAACTGTCTTTCCTTGCAGATGACATGATCATACATATAGAAAATCTTAAAAGTGAAGTCACTCAGTCGTGTCTGACTCTTTGTGACCCCATGGACTGTAGCCTACCAGGCTCCTCAGTCCATGGAATTTTCCAAGCAAGAGTACTGGAGTGGGTTGCCATTTCTTTCTCCAGGGTATCTTCCCGACCCAGGGATTGAACCTGGGTTTCCTGCATTGCAGGCAGACGCTTTACCATCTGAACCACCAGGGAAGCAAAAAATCTTAAAGATGAAACTAAAAATCATTACATCTAATCAATGAATTCACTAAAGATGCAGGACATAAAATTAGCATCCAAAAGCAACAGCATTTCTATCCACTAACAACACATTTTCTGAAAAAGGAAAAAAGATGTCAATATCATTTACAGTAGCATCAAAAATAATTAAATATATAGGAATAAATTTAACCAAGGAGGTGAAAGAGCTCTACTCTGAAAACTACAATACTTTGATGAAAGAAATGGAAGAAACCACAGATCAATGAAAAAGTAGCCAATGTTCATGGATTTGAAGAATTAATACTGTTAAAAGGCCATCTATAGATTCAACGCAATTCCTATCAAAATTCCAATGGCATTTTTTAGAAGTTTGCATAAGTAAAAGCAAACAAGACTCCTAAAACTTACATGGAAATGCAGAAGTCCTTGAATGTTCAAATAAATGCTGAGAAAGAAGAACAAAGCTGAAGCATCACATTTCATCATTTTTAGGTGTACTTTAAGGCTATAGTAATCAAAACAGTATGGTACTGGCATAAAAACAGTATGAAAAATACCAGTGAGCCTTAGCCCTTGCTATCTGCTCTAGTCCCCTTCACTAAGAGTTTATCTGCAAGTGACCTCTGCCACTACATAGGGATATGCAGCTGGCCCCTGCAGCCAAGCTTGTGCATTTTGCTGGCTCCAACCACCACTTCCTGCCCTGCTACCAGTCTTGGAGGCGCCACTTAGCCCAAAAGATCTTGAAGCCAAGTGGAATTTCTGCAAAGCTTGTCAAAGGCCACACAGTTGTCAATACTGTGGACCCCAATGTCCTTGTGCCAAAGAGACATCATATATCACTGGACCTAGTGTCAAATGCACCTTTATACATGCTGCTTTGCATCACTAGACCAGGCCAACATAAACCAGGATGGGTCCCTATCAGCAGGTAGAAAGGCTCCTGCAAAAAAATCAGTCCATAAAGCCTGGGGGAAGTGACTGCTTTTTCAAATGTGCAGATACTGATACAGTACTACAGAGATCACACAGAGTCAAGAAAAATATGTTTCCACCAAAGAAATACAATAAACTTCTAGCATCTGGCTCCAAATAAATGAATATCCAGGAACTGCCTGACAAAGAATTCAAAATAATTATTCTGTGAATACTCAGAGAGGTACAAAACACAGACGAAAAGTTTAATGCTATCAGGAAAATAATAAAAGAACAAAATAAGAAACTCAAGAAAACATTAAAAAAAGAACCAAACAGAATATCTGGAGCTGGAGAATACAAAGACTAAAACATAGTATTGACTAGAAAGCTTCAAAAGCAGACTTGAACAAGCAGAAGAGCAAATCCATGGTCTAAAGGACAAATTGAAATTTTACAACAGAAGAGAAAAAAGAATGAAAAAGAATGTACAAAGCCTATAGGTGTTATGGAACACTATCAAAAGAAATAATGTATGATAGGGGAGAAAGGAGTAGAAACCTTATTTTAACAATAATGGCTGAGAAATCCTCAAATATGAGGACAAATTTGACCATCAAAGTTCATGAAGCAAATTGGTCAACTCAAAATCTCAATCCAAAATGTTTTTCTCTAAGACACATAGTAATAAAAGTGTCTAAAACTAAAGGTAAAGAGAGAATTTCAAAAGAAGCAAGAGAGGACTTCCTGGCAGTCTGGTGGTTAATCCTTCATGCATCCACTGCAGTGGGTAAAGGCTCAGTCTTGCTGGGGAACTAAGATACTGCATACCACACAGTGTGATTAAAAAAAAAAAAAAAAAGGAAAAAAAAATCTCTTCTATATATAAGGGAATTCCCATAAAGCTATCAGTAGATGCCTCAGCACAGACCTTATAGCCCAAGAAAGAATGAGACAATATATCCAAAGTGCTGAAAGAAACTACCAGCCGAGAATACTTAGCCCAGAAAAACTGTCCTTCAGAATTGAAGGCAAAATTACAGCTTCCCCTAATAAACAAAAGTAGAGGGAATTAATCACCACTAAATTTGCTTTGGGCTTCCCTGCTGGTCCAGATGATAAAGAATCTGCCTGCAATGCAGGAAACCCAGGTTTGATCCCTGGGTCAGGAAGATCCCCTGGAGAAGGAAATGGCAACCTCCTCCAGTATTCTTGCCTGGAGAATTCCATGGACAGAGGAGCCTAGCCAGGCTACACTCCATGGGGTCACAAAGAGTCGGATATGACTGAACAACTAACACTACACTACTACTACTACAAGAAATGCTAGAAGAGTCCCTCAGGCTGAAACAAAAGGATGCTTATTGGTAACATGAAAATATACAACACACTGGTAAAGGTAAGGAAATAATCAGATTCAGAATACCCTAATACTGTAATTTGTTGATATGCTAACTACTCAACTCTAGAATAAAGGTTAAAGGACAAAAGCATTAAAAATAACTGTCTGCAACAATTTGCTAATACATACACAATCAAAAAATGTAAATGGTGACATCAAAAACACAAGAGGAGGAGTAAAAGAATATTTTATATAGATATAATTACACATGATATAAGTTTAACTGTTATAAGCATAATGTAAACTGTTAAGTCTATTACATGTTTTATGGAAACCTCATGGTAACCACAAAGCAAAAATCTACAAAATACACACAGAAGACATAGAAAAGGAAGTGAAAGCATACTACTACTACAGAAAAACATCAACTTAAAAAGAAGTCAGCTAGAGAGGAAGAAAAAAAAATGAAACTACAAAATAGCTAGAAAACAATAAGATAGTATTAGCAAGTATCAATTACTCTAAATATCAGGGGATTGAATTCTCCAATCAGAAGATATACAGAGGCTGGATAGATTAAGAGGCAAAAGCCAACAATATGCTGCTTACAAAAGATTCATCTCAACTCTACGAACACACATAGATTCAAAGTTAAGGTATGGCAAAAGGTATTCTATGCAAATGGAAAGCCAAAAGAAAAAAGGAGTAGCTATACTAACATCAGACAAAATAAGTTTTAGGTCAAAAATGGTAACAAGAGACAAAGATGATCATTATATGATGATAAGATGGTCAATTCATCAAGATGATACCACAATATAAATATATGCACTCAACATCAGAAATCTTAAATATATGTTAAGCAAATACTATCAGATCTAAAGGGAGAAACAGACAATACTAGGGGGACTTCAATACTTCACTTTAAATAATGGATACATCATCTAGACAGAAAAATCAAATAAATGGACTCAATCATAGGTTAGAGCAAATAGATCTAACAAATGTAAAGCATTCCACTCAATACAGCAGAATACACATTATTCTCAAGCACAAATTCAACATTCTCCAGAGTAGGTCACATAATAGAACATAAAACAAAACTTAAAAATTAAGACTAAAATCGTACTAAGTATCTTTATGGACAACTGTGTAAAGCTGGAAGTCAATAACAGAAAAAAGCTGAAAATCCACAAATATGTGGAGATTAAACAACATGCTCCCAATCAATCAATGGATCAAAGAAGAAATCAAAAGGAAATTCAAGTAATATGAAAAAAGTGAAAACTAAAGCACAACAGGGGCTTTCCAGGCGGCTAACTAGTAAAGAATCTGCTGGCCAATGCAGGAGTTGCAGGAGACACGATTTCAATCCCTGGGTCAGAAGTATCCCCTGGAGGAAATGGCAACCTACCTCAGTATTCTTGTCTGCAGAATCCCATGCACAGTGGAGCCTGGCGGGCTACAGTCCACATGGTCACAAAGAGTCAGACATGACTGAGCACACATAAAAGCACAACATATCAAACCCATGAAATGCTACAAAAGCAGTTCTAACAGGGAAGATTACAGAGATAAAAGCCTATATTAAGACACAAGGAAGATCTCAAATAAACCACCTCACTTTACACCGCAAGGAACTAGAAAAAGAACAAACTAAACACAGTTACATTTCATTTTCTTGGGCTCCAAAATCAGCCATGAATTAAAAGACACTTGCTCCTTGTAAGAATAGCTATGACAAACCTAGATAGTGTATTAAAAAGCAGAGATATCTTTGATAACAAAGGTCTGTATAGTCAAACCTATGGTTTTTCCAGTAGTTATGTACGGATGTGAAAGTTGGACCATAATGAAGGCTGACTGCTGAAGAATTGATGCTAACTGTGGTGCTGGAAAAGACTCCTGAGAGCCCCTTGAACTGCAAGGAGATCAAACCAGTCAATCCTAAAATCAACCCTGAATATTCATTGGAAGGACTAGTGCTGAAACTGAAACTACAATACTTTGGCCACCTGATGTGAAGAGTCAACTCACTGGAAAAGACCCTGATGCTAGGAAAGATTGAAGGCAGGAGGAGAAAGCGGTGACAGATGAGATGGTTGGATGGCATCACTGATTCAATGGACATGAGTTTGAGCAAACTACGGGAGATAAGGAAGGACAGAGAAGATTGGTGTGCTGCAGTCATGGGGTCACAAAGAGTTGGACCCAACCTAACAACTGAACAACAACAACAGGCATATAGATACTACATATATCTCCAAATGTAAAAACAAGGCACATAACAGTATTGGGAGGGGGGGGAGGACCAGCTACACACACAAAGTTTTAAGTGTAATGAGATTCATTTATTTTAAAAAATGTTTTAAAGGCTAAAAAGATAGAAAATGCTAGTGAGATTTCAAGAAAATAAGGCATCAAACCAAAACCAGAAAGTAGACTGGAAATAGCAATTTTTCTTTTCTTTTTTTCAGCCATGCTGCATGGCATGTGGGATCTTACTTCCTCAGTCAGGTATCAAACTGGAGCCCCCTGAAGTGGAAGCTGCAATCTTAACCACTGAACTGCTATAGAAGTACCAAAACATTAATAATAATTTTAAAGGAATTTCAAAAAATAATAGACAAATGTTTTAGGGAAGAACACATTAACTTTGCAATGTGAGTGACTGTATCTTGAGCATATTTTGTACGCAGAATCAAACAAATTTGATTGATGCTTTATTATGAAGTACGTAAAGAGCTCAATTTCTTCAAATTTAAAGGAAAAAGATGCAACTTGAAAGTAAAAGTTAAGTATATTGCTAAGACCTTTCTACGTACAGAATTAGAAAAGCAAGTGTAACTACCAAAATTTAGAAAGTTACTTTTCTATTATAATTATCTCAGGAAAATCACTTCTAATAGTACTTTTAGCAAGAAACAGATGTCAACAAACACAGAAGTGAAGTCAAGTGAAGTCACTCAGTCATGTCCGACTCTTTAAGAACTACACAAAAAAGATCTGAATGACCCAGATAACCACAATGGTGTGATCACTCATCAAGAGCCAGACATCGTGGAGTCTGGAGTCAAGGGGGCCTTAGGAAGCATCACTACAAAGCTAGTGGTGGTGATGGAATCCCAGCTGAGCTATTTCAGATCCTAAAAGATGATGGTGTGAAAGTGCTGCACTCAATATGCCAGCAAATTTGGAAAACTTAGCAGTGGTCACAGGACTGGAAAAGGTCAGTTTTCATTCCAATCTCAAAGAAAGGCAATGCCAAAGAATATTCAAACTACTGCACAATTAAACTCATCTCACACGCTAGCAAGGTATGTTCAAAATTCTCCAAGTGAGGCTTCAACAGTACATGAACTAAGAACTTCCAGATATACAAGCTGGATTTGGAAAAGGCAGAGGAACCAGAAATCAAATTGCCAACATCCACTGGATCATAGAAAAATCAAGAGTTCCAAAAATTTACTTCTGCTTTATTGAATATGCCAAAACATTTGACTGTGTGGGTTACAACAAACTGTGGAAAACTTTAAAGAGATGGGAATACTAGGCCACATTACCTGCCTCATGAGAAATCTGTATTGCAGGTCAAGAAGCAACAGAACCAGACATTGAACAATGGGCTGGTTCCAAATTGGGAAAGGAGTATGTCAAGGCTGTATATTGTCACTTTGCTTATTAAACTTATATTCAAAGTACATCATGAAAAATCCCAGGCTGGTTGAGCCATCAGCTGGAATCAAGATTTCTGGGAGAAATACCAACAATGTCAGATATGCTGATGACACCACCCTGTGGCAAAAAGCGAAAAGGAACTAAAGGGCCTCTTGATGAAAGTGAGAGAGTGAAAAATTTGACTTAAAACTCAACATTCAAAAACTAAGATCATGGTATCTAGTTCCATCACTTCATGGCAAATAGAGGGGGAAACAATGGAAACAGTGACAGATTTTATTTTCTTGGGCTCCAAAATCACGGCAGATGGTGACTGCAGCCACGAAATTCAGACGTTTCCTCCTTGGAAGAAAAGCTATGAGGAACCTAGACAGCATATGAAAAAACAGACACATTACTTTACCGACAAAGGTCTGTATAGTCAAAGCTATGGTTCTTCCAGTAGTCATGTATGGATGTGAGTGTTTGAACCTTAGAAAGCTGAGCACCAAAGAACTGATGCTTTCAAACTGTGGTGTTGGAGAAGACTCTTGAGAGTCTCTTGTACAGTAGAGATCAAACCAGTCAATCCTAAAGGAAATTAGTCCTGAATAGTCATTGGAAGGACTGATGCTGAAGCTCCAATACCTTGGCCACCTGATGCGAAGAACTGATCCATTGGGGACACCCTGATGCCAGGAAAAGACTGACGGCAGGAGAAGTGGATGAAAGAGGATGAGATGGTTGGATGGCATCAGCGACTCAATGGACATGAGTTTTAGCAAGCTCTGGGAGTTAGTGGACAGGGAAGCTTGGTGTGCTGTAGTCCATGGGTTCACAGAGTCAGACACGACTGATTGATTGAACTGACCGTTGTATCATTTTATCATGACTGTCAACAGAAAACTTATGGAATTCTATACCACCAAAACTAGCATTTAATAGAAAAACCTGTAATCACTTTTTAAAATCCAGATGCATATCAGAATTATCTTGGAATCTTTTGAAAAATTCTACGACTGAGTGACTGAATTGAACTGAACAGATGTCATGGGATACCTACCAATATTTTTTAAGTATTTCTGAAATGTAAAGACATGTGAATTTACTTTGGCTAAATTTCTAAGTCTATGCAGCACAGCATGTGGGACCTTAGTTCCCTGTCCAGGGATTGAACTCGCACTCCCTAGAGTGGAAACAGTGAGTCTTAACCACTGGACCATCAGGGAAGTCCTTCCAATGACTATTTTAACATGACTTTCCTCTAAGGGGTCTTCAGCTTTAAACAGGTTGGCTCTGACACCAATAATTCTTATAGAGATATGTACTCCATAAGCTTCTTGCTTTTTCTAGGGACCTAAATAAGCATAGGCACACTTCAGTTTACTAAGCTTTGCAGATACTGCCATTTTGAAGACAAATCTAAGGCTTGTGGCAATCCTACATCAACTAAGGTGCCATTTTCCCATTTGCTCACTTTGTGTCAATTTTTTAATTCTCACATTTTGAATTTTCTCATTTTTGTATTTGTTTTGGTGACCTGCAATCAGTGATCTTTGATGTTACACTACTGTAATTGTTTTGGGGTGCCATTAACTTTGACAACATAAGATGACAACCTTAATAAACATGTACTCTGATCACTCCACCAGCAATCATTCCATCTTCCCGCCTTTCCCCTGGCCTCCAAGACACAATATTAAGATTGGTCAGTTAATGTCTCTAAAAGGACACTAATGGCTCAAGTGAAAGGAAGTCACAGGTCTCTCATTTTATATAAAAAACTAGACATAATTAAGCCTGGTGAGGAAAACATGTCAAAAGTCAAGATAGGCTGAAAGCTAGGCCTCTTGCACCAGTTAGCAAAGTTGTGACTGCAAAGGAAAATTTCTTGAAGGAAATTAAAAGTGCTATTCCAGTGAACACAAATGAAAAGGGAAACTGCCTTATGGCCGATATGAAGATCTTCCATATGGAGAGAAGATCAAACCAGCCACATTTAGCCAAAACATAATCCACTGCAAGGGCCTAACTCTTTTCAATTCTGTGAAGGTCAAGAAGTGAGGGGGCTGCAGAAGAAAGCTTGAAGGTAGTAGACGTTGGTCCATGAGGCTTATGGAAAGAAGCTGTCTCTATAACATAAAAATGCAAGGTGAAGCAGCATATGCTGATGTAGAAGCTGTTAACAAGTCATCCAGAAGACCTAGGTTAAGATAATTAATGAAGGTGGCTACACCAAAACAATCAACTTTCAATGTAGATGAACAGCCTATATTGGAAGATGCCACCTAGGAGTTTCATGGTAAAGAGAAGTCAAGAGAAGCCTGCTATCAAAGCTTCAAAGGACAGGCTGACTCTCTTACTAGGGGTTACTGCAATAGGTGACTTAAAGTTGAAACCAAAGCTCATCACCATTCAAAAACCTTTAGGACCCTTTAAAATTATGCTAAATTTACTCTGTCTGTGCTCTACAAATGGAAAAACAAAGCCTGGATGACAGCACATCTGTTTACAACATGATTTACTATTTAAAGCTATTAAGACCTACTCCTCAGAATAGGATTCCTTTCAAAATATTAATGCTCATTGACAATGCACCTTTGTCACCAAAGAGCTCTGATGGTGATGTACAAGCAAGATTAATTTGTTTTCGTGTCTGCTAACATAACATCCATTCTGTAGCTCATGGATCAAAGAGTAATTTCAACTTTCAAGACTTACCATTTAAGAATATATTTCATAAAAGGCTATAGCTACCATAGGCAGTGAGTGCTCTGATAGGTCTGGATAAATTGAAAACCTTCTAGAAAGGATTCACCATCCTAGAAGCCATTAAGAACATTATGAATCATGGTTAAAAGTCAAAATATCAACATACATCGGAGTTTGGAAGAAGTTGATTCCAATTCTCATGGATGGTTCAAGACTTCAGTGGAGGAAGTAATCAAAGATGTGATGGAAACAAGAAGAGAACTAAAATTGTAAGTCACAAACTAAAGATGTGACTGAATTGCTCCAACCTCATGATCTAACTTTAACAGATGAAGAGCTGCTTTGTATAAATGAGTAAAGAAAGTGGTCTCTTGACATGAACTCTACCCCTACTGAAGATGCTGTGAAGAATGTTGAAATGGCAGCAAAGGATTCAGAATATTACATAAACTTAGTTAACAAAGCAGGGTAATAAAGGTGAGAGGACTGACTCCAATCTTGAAAGAAGTTCTACTTCTTTCAAACAGCATCACATGCTACAGAGAAATCATTCATGAAGAGGCAGTCAATGAGGCAGACTTCATTAGTGTCTTATTTTAAGAAATTGCCACAACCACCTTAAGCCTTCACCTGGCTCAGTGAACAGTCATCAACATCAAGCTAAGATCCTCTACCAGCAAAGACTACAACTCTCTGAAGGTTCAAATGATGGTTAGCACTTTTTAGCAATTAAGTATTTTTTAAAATTAAGTTGTACATATATATATATTTAAAGATATACTATTGTACACAATAAGTTATAGTATCATACAATATATACATAATATTTACATGCACTGGGAAACCAAAAAATTCATGTGACTTGCTTTATCACAATATCTGCTTTATTGGAGGGGTCTGGATTTGTACCCACAATATCTTGGAGGTATGCCTATATAAGTTCATAAGCATTTTAAAATATTAATCATGTAACTTTTTTTCTCAAAATGAAAGTTTCTTATCATTTTATTTCATAGATAAAAGTCACATTAACATTCCTGGAATAAACTTTATTACCAGGGTTTTAAAATGCATAAAAGATAAATGTAGTAGTACTTGGAGGTAAATATGGAGATTGAGGGAAAAGCAATTCTTAGGAAAAATCCTATATCCTACCTAGAGTACCTCTTAAGCTCCCTCTGCTGGCTACCATTTAAAAAAAAAAAAAAAAATTGTAAACCTCTTTTCCTTTGAGCAGTAATGGGAGAAACAGCCTGAAGCTGACAATGCTGTCATTGAAATTGAAAGGAAAATTCTCCCTTAAGCAAGGGCAAATATAACTGCTGCTACCTTCCCTAATAAGGCTTTAGAATTTCCAAACAGATGTGGGAGGTGGGTGGGGTGGGGTGGGAGAGGCCACAACCAACTTAAAATAAGGAAAGTCATTACCAAGTTTGAATGTGTTAAGCACAAAATTGATATACAAAAATGCAAAAGCATTAAGTATAAAACAAATCAACTATAAACAATTATCATTAACACTAGGAAATTAATAATTTAAATACAGTTCACAAATTTCACTATAACAAAAAGCTTATGGCACACTATTTAATCTATTTGTTAGATTTCAATATTAAGGTTTATTTTCTTTTTCCTCCAGAGTGAGGTTAAGTAACAACTTAAATAATTTTCAGGATGTATAAATGAACATCCATTCGGAACGAACATTACTGCTTAAAAGTGGCTAAGAAATATTTTGCATGTAATAAATATATTCTATGTTTAGGTTAACAGGCACCATCTCGAGAGCAAAAAAGTTTTTTTTAACCAATAAATAAATTACATTCAAGAAAACAAAGTGTTTATATCTGAAGTATGATATATCCTTAAATGTTTTTCTTCATATATAGCACCCAAACTTCCAAACTGTCTAGAAAGTAGCTTCTAAAATATAACCCATACCTTAAGTCATAAAAATAAAAGGCAAAAAAAAATCAATTTAAGACAAAACTTACAGTTTATATTAATTCCCCATTCAATAAAATATCAATTGCCAATTTATTAAATGAACTGTAAATATGCATGTTAGTGCTCAAATCTGAAATATATATTTTCAAAAGTCACTCTTTCTCAAAGTATTTAAAATATTGCATCTCTGGTGGCAAACCTGAAAACTATCATTTTATTTCTCTGGTTTTCATACTTCCACTCTCAACCCTATCCTTTAATTCTTTAACAGTCAACCAGTTTGTTTACTTTTTTTTTCTTTTTTCTTTTTTGGAGTAAATACACTATATCCCAAACACAAACACTGACAATACTCCTTGGTAAACAAGGAAATCCCCAAACAGTCCAAGCCTATAGCTTCACTCCCAAAGTGTGGCACAGGCTAAATGATAAGGAAAAAAAACAATCAATGGCCCTTATTGATGTAATCAGAATGCTCCTGAGAGTCCACAACTGTTTTGAGAATTTGCTGATGTAATCCTGAAGAAAGTTTCAACACATTTTGCAGACAAATATCAGAGAATAAGTCTTTGATTAATAATTTTTCTATTTATTTCTGCCAAGGCGACTGAAAACACGAAAGCCTTTTCATCAGAGAGGTTAGCATAGATGTCAATTTCCTTTTCCTGTTTCTCTGTTAAAAGAAAAAGGGAAAGCTTTTAACATAAAGGCAGTAGATTCAGTAATTTTTTGAAGTTTTCACTATTTCTTTAAATGACAATAAATACTATACATAATACTATGATGCATACTAAATAGTATAAAGTATGTTACTAAACTGAAATATTAAAATTATACAAATGAGTTACTAAAATGCATGAACTTAATTCTAAGACTAAATACAGACTGGATATATATTTCTATACACACATCTAATACTTCTGCAAGAATCTCAAATATTTTTCTTCTCAGTAGCATGAGCTCCCTGTCTCAATCAAAATCAATTTCCTCACCATAAATAAGGTCCCTTCTGAACATCAATGGTGCCTTTATGAAT
The DNA here is from genome assembly GCA_006408695.1 of Aepyceros melampus. Taxonomy (NCBI): domain Eukaryota; kingdom Metazoa; phylum Chordata; class Mammalia; order Artiodactyla; family Bovidae; genus Aepyceros; species Aepyceros melampus. The sequence goes on from SJXQ01002331.1 coordinate 608,639, forward strand.
ATAATAAATTCTTCACCTTAGCCCTGCTATAGAAAATAAGAATAACCAACACTTATTTCTACTTTGCCCCATCTGATTACAAATGTAATCCAAGTTCATGGTAGAATTTTTTTTTAAAAAAAAACAGAAAACTAAAATAGAAAAGAAAAACTACCTATTTATCTCAAGCCAGCTAAAATCATGATTAATATCTTTGTAGATTACAAATTACTTTTTCAGGTTCTATTATCACCATGAACTATGGAAAATTCTGAAAGAGATGGGAATACCAGACGACCTGACCTGCCTCTTGAGAAACCTGTATACAGGTCAGGAAGTAACAGTTAGAACCGGACATGGAACAACAGACTGGTTCCAAATAGGAAAAGGAGTATGTCAAGGCTGTATACTGTCACCCTGCTTATTTAACTTATATGCAGAGTACATCATGAGAAACGCTGGGCTGGAAGAAGTACAAGCTGGAATCAAGATTGTTGGGAGAAAAATCAATAACCTCAGATAGGCAGATGACACGACCCTTAGGGCAGAAAGTGAAGAGGAACTAAAAAGTCTCTAGATGAAAGTGAAAGAGGAGAGTGAAAGTTGGCTTAAAGCTCAACATTCAGAAAACGAAGATCATGGCATCCAGTCCCATCACTTCATGGGAAATAGATGGGGAAACAGTGGCTGACTTTATTTTGGGGGGCTCCAAAATCACTGCAGATGGTGACTGCAGCCATGAAATTAAAAGACACTTTTTTCCTTGGAAGGAGAGCTATGACCAACCTAGATAACATATTAAAAAGCAGAGACATCACTTTGCCGACTAAGGTCCATTTAGTCAAGGCTATGGTTTTTCCAGTGGTCATGTATGGATGTGAGTTGGACTGTGAGGAAAGCTGAGCGCCGAAGAATTGATGCTTTTGAACTGTGGAGTTGGAGAAGACTCTTGAGAGTCCTCTGGACTGCAAGGAGATCCAACCAGACCATTGCAAAGGAGATCAGTCCTGGGTGTTCATTGGAAGGACTGATGCTGAGGCTGAAACTCCAGTACTTTGGCCACCTCATGCGAAGAGTTGACTCATTGAAAAAGACTCTGATGCTGGGAGGGATTGGGGGTGAGAGGAGAAGGGGATGACAGAGGATGAGATGGCTGGATGGCATCACTGACTCGATGGACATGAGTTTGAGTGAACTCTGGGAGTTGGTGATGGACAGGGAAGCATGATATGACGCAATTCATGGGGTCCCAAAGAGTTGGACACGATTGAGCAACTGAACTGACTGACTACGATTCTACTTTTGTCTGGATTTTTTATTATGCTTTGATTTTTAATCAGTTAAACATGTATATAGTTTGCTTTTGTTGTTCAGTTGCTCTTTCGTGTTTGACTCTTTGTGGAGCCTGGCATGGACTGAAGCATGCCAGGCTTCCCTGTCCTTCACCATCTCCCAGAGGTTGGTCAAACTTATGTCCATTGATTTGGTGAGGCCATCCAACCATCTCAATCTCTGTTGTCCCTTTCTCCTTCTGCCTTCAATATTTCCGAGCATCAGTCTTTCCTAATTAGTCAGCTCTTCACGTCAGGAAAATATTAAGAATTTCAGCTTCAGCATCAGTCCTTCCAATGAATATTCAAGGCTAATTTCCTTTAGGATTGACTGGTTTGATCTCCTTGCTGGCCAAGGGATTCGCAAGATGTTTTCCAACACCACAGTTCGAAAACACCAATTCTTTGGCGTTTAGTCTTCTTTATGGTCCAACTCTCATATCAGAAAATGACCACTGGAAAAACCAAAGCCTTGACTAGATGGACCTTAGTCGGCAAAGTAATGTCTCTGCTTTGTAATACGTTGCCTAGGTTTGTGATAGCTTTTCTTCTAAGGAGCAAGCATCTTTTAATTTCACGGCTGCAGTCACCATCTGCAGTGATTTTGGAGCCCAAGAAAATAAACTCTGTCACTGTTTCCATTGTTTCCCCATCTATTTGCCAAGATCTTAGTTTTTGAAGGTTGAGTTTTAAGCCAGATTTTCACTCTCCTTTTTCACCTTCATCAAGAGGCTCTTTAGTTCCTGTTCACTTTCTGCCCTAAGGGTGCTGTCATTTGCATATCTTTCAGTTCAGTTCAGTCGCTCAGTCCTCTTTGCGACCCCATGAATCGAAGCACACCAGGCCTCCCTGTCCATCACCAACTCCCGGAGTTCACTCAGACTCGTGATGCCATCCAGCCAGCTTATCCTGTCGTCCTCTTCTCCTGCCCCCAATCCCTCCCAGCAACAAAGTCTTTTCCAATGATTAGTCAGCTCTTTGTATGAGGTGGCCAAAGTACTGGAGTTTCGGCTTTAGCATCATTCCTTCCAAAGAAATCCCAGGGTTGATCTCCTTCAGAATGGACTGGTTGGATCTCCTTGCAGTCCAAGGGACTCTCAAGAGTCTTCTCCAGCACCATAGTTCAAAAGCATCAATTCTTCGGCACTCAGCTTAGGTTATTGATATTTCTCCCAGCAGTCTTGATTCCAGCTTGTGAATCATTCAGCCTGGCATTTCACATGATGTACTCTGCATATGTTAAATAAGCAGGATGACAATATACAGCCTTGATGCACTCCTTTCCTAATTTGGAACCAGTCCGTTGTTCCATGTCCAGTTCTAACTGTTGCTTCTTGACCTGCATACAGGTTTCCCAGGAGGCCGGTAAGGTGGTCTGGTATTTCCATCTCTTAAGAATTTTCCACAGTCTGCTGTGACCTACACAGTCAAAGACTTTAGCGTAGTCAATGAAGCAGAAGTAGATGTTTCTCTGGAATTCCCTTGCTTTTTCTACAATCCAGAATATGGTGGCAATTGGATCTCTGGTCCCTCTGCCTTTTCTAAACCCAGCTTGAACATCTGGAAGTTCTCAGTTCACATACGATTGAAGCATAGCTTGGAGGATTTTGAGCATTATCTTGCTGGCATGTGAAATGAGTGCAATTGTGCGGTAGTTTAAACATTCTTTGTTGTTGCCTTTCTTTGAGATTGGAAAGAAAACTGACCTTTTCCAGTCCTGTGGCCACTGCTGAGTTTTCCAAATTTGCTGGCATATTGAGTGCAGCACTTTCACAGCATTTATCTGATGCAACATCTTGGACTTCTGGTTTCAGGCATTATAAACTGACTTTCCACCATGAAAAATTAGGATTTATTGTTTTTTGTCTCTTGCCATCATACTCTTATCACATCTTCCCATTAGTTATATTATCATTTTGATGAGATCAATATTGTGCTTACATTATTCATTACGTAAGTTATTTCACTTTTCCTGTACATTGTTTTCCCTGAAAATAGTCTTTCTTCATTTGCTTAGTTTTCATTACTAACTGAACCCAAACTCTCTCCTTGTTATCTGAAAGATAAATCTTTCAGAATGTTTACATATAATTTTATCTTCTTGAAGAAATTCTTCAAGAAAGTCTTCTAGTATACGCCAATCTGACATGGTTGGTTTCTAGGCCTACTGCACAATTATCATGTTGAGATCTCTCGTCAACATCATGCTGGAGATTCTTCTCTCTCTTGAGTTGGACCCTGTGTTCTAAGTTCAGGATATGTTCTTGGTTTACGTCTTCATTCTGATGTCATGTATCTTGCAGTAGCTTCCTGAGAAAGGGAGTATGGGTAGCAAATTTTTTGAGATCCTAAATATTACAAAGTGTCTTGAGTCTTTCTTCACACTAGTTACTAGTGTGATTAAGTAAAGACCGAAGATTTCCTCTTAGTATTTAAAGGCAAAATACTACATTGCAAATACTGGTGCCACTGCTAAGAAAATTCTATACCATTTTTTATAGTTATTTTTTAAGTTGTTGCTAATTTACCTAAAATGAAATATACAATCTTAAGTGTACAACTGGATGACCCACACCACAATCAAGATATGAAAATTTCTCATTCTCTTCTCCAGTCAATCCCTCCCCACCCTACCAGAAATATTATTCCACCACCATAGATTCATTTTGCCTGTTTTTGAACACCATATAAGTGGCATTGTATAATATGTACTGTTTTGTGTCTAGCTTCTTTCAGTCAACATGCTTTTGAAATTCGTTGATGTTGCTCATACACAAGCAGTTTGTTCCTTGCTGGATAGTATTTCACTGTACCATTTTGATTATTTCCTTTGAACACTTGAAGGATTTTTCTTTTAACCAAAAAGAGCTAATTTATGATGACATAATTTTGCATAATATCTTGTTTTAACCATCTACTTAATTTGGTGGGGTATTTCAATACAGAAATTCAGTGTCCAGGTTTGGGAAAATTACTCAAATTATTTCACTGATGGCTTCCTTCTCTTTCATCTTCTGTGTTCTTTTTCTGCAACATCAATTATTTACATATGTGGACCTCAAATTGGTCCTCTAAATTTCTTATGTTTCCTATTCTATTTTTAATCTCTTTTCCTACTGCTATAAATTCTGGTACATTTCTTCAATTTTGTCTATGAGATTTCTGTTAAAGTTTGCCATTTTTGCAAATCATATAGACATATCTATACACATATGATTTTCATTTTAAAGTTACATATTATATATATATATATAAGATTCTCATTTTAAAGTTCATTTTCCAGGTACTTTTTTGACATCTTCAATTTCCTTTTAAGAAAAAGGAAATTCCTTTTTGTTTCATTACTACCACAACTTCTCTTACAAAGAATATTAATGGCAGTTTTCATTTTTTTTTTTCACCCTGGAAAAACTCATCCAAGTTACTTTTTTTTTCTTATGAAAGCCTGACTGGAGAACCCAATATTTACATCTCTAATTTTCACCTAACTTTCCTCATTTTAATTTGATCAATGATGCCTGGTATTTCCGAGACCAGAAACTCTTTTGTCTTATCTTTTATCAAAGGATAAACAGCCCTAGCAAGGTATTAAAAAAAAGACTTTCAAATAAAGTTTTTTAGCCTCACCTTCACCTCTATACTTCCAGACATAACTCGTGCCAAAAATGGCTGACCTTAAGGAAGATGTAAAACAAGAAAAAGTTTCTTTCTTAGCTTTTCTCAAAGGAGCTTACAATTTAGGTTTCTTGGGTCTACTAAAGAAGTTATTACCTTCCAGAATTTTGCTGTTTCTCTTATTCCCTCTCCTTGTGGAACTTTGCCCTTGAAAAACAAAAAGTCCCTTCCCTACTTTACTAGGGTTTGGGGAGAGCACAGAGCTAGATGTGTTTATTCAATCTACCATCTTTAACTTGAAGTCTACCTTAATTTCTTTGTTCATTAATAAGATATTCAAAATTGGTTAATAAATTTTAATCAGTGAAAATGTTGTTCTTACATTACTAATATCCAGAATAATCATACCCCCACATATAAAATGAAGACTTATTTTAAACCAACCAAAAATTAAGTTTAATGATTGGCTTTTATGATAATGTTGTTACCTAGATGTCTAAAAAGATTTCCTTTCATTCTTCTATTTTTTTCAAAATATAAAAAATAAAGTCAATTAAAAATGTGCTTTTAGACACATTGTAAGGTTTTCCTTATTAAAATAAAGGTAAAGCTTGCTTCAAATTCTTTAAGCGTCCTATGAGCAGGGATACTGAATTTAAGTGGCTACTAAACAATAAGAGGAGAAGGCAATGGCACCCTACTCCAGTACTCTTGCCTGGAAAATCCCATGGACGGAGGAGCCTGGTAGTCTGCATTCCATGGGATCGCTAGGAGTTAGACACGACTGAGCGACTTCACTTTCACTTTCATGCATTGGAGAAGGAAATGACAACCCACTCCAGGTTCTTGCCTGGAGAATCCCAGGGACGGAGAAGCCTGGTGGGCTGCTGTCTATAGGGTCGCACACAGTCGGACATGACTGAAGTGACTTAGCAGGAGCAGCAGCAAACAATAAGAAGTATATCAAAGAAGTCTATTATAAAATATATAGACATTTTAAACGTTCATATTTCCCACCAGTATTATATTTAGAGAACACGGTGTGCCTTCAGGGACTGTAAGCTACAGCCCAAGAGCAAAATCTAGTCTGCAACCTGTTTTTATAAAGTCTTACTGGAACACAGCCATGCTCATTCATTTACATATTTTCTATGGCTGCTTTCCAGACACAATGACAGAGCAGAGTGGCTTTGACAGAGACTTTATAGCCCAGAAAGCCTAAAATATTATCTGGCTCTTTACATAAAAAGCTTGCTGACTGCCCCTGTTCCTGACCTACATTGAAAGATTCCATTTTATTATACAAAAATTGCTTTGAGGTCTTCCTTGTTTGTAGTAAAAGCATATCTTACTCTAGAAACAGCTTTCTTAAAACTTTTCTACAACAAACTAAAAATATCTGAAAAAAATGTATAGCCAAATAAATGCTTCTGTTTTCAAGTTAACACAAAATAAAAGATTCAAACCTGCACAGTGAGTACAAGAACTAGAGTCTTCATTTCCCCAAAGAAAAGACTGTCGTTATCCATTTTCTCATCTCCTCTGACCCACCACCAGAAGCATTCCTTTTCCATTCCTTGAATTATGTTCCCTTTACTTCAACTGTAAAGAATGTTCTGTTTTCTGGGCCAAACAGTATTTTCCTTTTCTCTTTTTTCTCTGTTAGACTTTCCTTTACCTAGTTTCCCTACTGAAATAGTCTTTGGCATATATTTTCTGGTCACCCCATTATTAAAGAAGCACATTCAAACTGAGAAGAAAACTCAAACTCTCTGGAAGATCAGCATAACAGAAGAAAAGAGAATAAGTAGTAAAACTAGCCAAGGAATTAAGGGGTATCTAAGCACAGTCTTCACAGAATATATCAAAGACATTATTAACCTTAATCTTTTAGTCATATAATATTAAGAAATCTTTAACTTTGATAAAAGCTATAAAGATGAAGGTATTTACACTAACAGTAGTAATTTTATTCAAATAAAAACACACAAAACAGGGAATGGTGAACAGGTAAGGAATTCTCAATGTCTAATAAAATATATTTATGGGTGAATACCTGAATACTTAAAACTGAATGCCTGAAAAAGTAAAGCGTAGCTCACAAATAACATAAGAAATTATAAATGCATTTAACTGAAGATGAAATTATTCTAACAGAGGCTTTTTTGATGTCTAATAACATTATTATTTATTTTTAATTAAAGTACAGTTGATTTACTTGATAGAGATTTTAAAAGAATTATAGAAAGCAACTATCTTTTTCATTTAATTACTGGCTTGAAATTATGGGCATATGGGGATTTATTATACTATTCTTTTTAATTTGTGTAATTAAAAAAATTTTCCACAATAAAAAGATTTTTAAAAGATAAACAAAAATCAAAGAAAAAGAAGCTGAAGTTTAAGTTGATGGTTAAAAACATCATGGTGGATGGTTATTGGTAGGCACACCAGTTATCCAAAGAAAAGAGAAAATCTATAAGGAGAATATGAACATGTTTTAGACAAAGAAGAATTCACCTTTACTATCCAAGAATTCACCTTAGCTTTTGGATACTGAAGAACACTGAAAATTCATACTTAAGAACACTTTCAATAGTAAATTTTTAAAACTCACAGTATAATAGTTTGAAATAAATCTTAACAGAATTTAGATTTATCTTTTAAAAAAGTATAACCATTTTAACAGACTTGTTCAGGATGTCATACACAAATTATTGTCTCTGAACTTTACTATCATCAGTTTATAGGAAAGTGAATTTACCTAACTTAAGCCTTTAGTTTTCCAATAAGAATTAAATTTATGGATTAAAAAAAAAAAACAAAAAACAAGTATCTACCTGAGAGAAAATGCTTTTACAAACTAAAATATAAATTGGAATTTTAATCCAGGAGTTAAATGCCTACCAAATACTTTCTTCATTACTATCTAATTAAGATCTTAGAAAACTTCAATACTTGGGGGGGAAAAGAACTGCTTGGATGTACTCATACCTCTTTCTTCCTCATGTTTTTTGGCAGATGCACTTTTAGGTCTTCCTCTTCCTCGTCTGATATGATCTGAATGGCTGTTACTTCGAGACCTCTTTCTGTTTTCTAAATCTTTATTTACTGTAGAATTTATCTTCTCTCGCCTAACTCTCTCTGTTCGCCTCCTCTTGGCCTCATGCTTGTTTTCTGTATGGATGAATAAAAGTGATATATTTTAGGGCTTAAGCAAGAACTGTTTGCCCATGTTCACACTGCTTTCTTCTTTTTCTTTCTAAATAGCGCTAGAGTTTGCTGACTGGCATATTTTATAAAATTACATCCATAACATCTATGTCCTTCAGAAAAAAAAAGAAACAACAGAATTCAGATCCATATTAACATGTAAGTTGGAGGAATATTAGAAAACAAGTATCTCTATTTGATATTCAGCCCCTGTAAATTCACACAATTCCAAGGCAACCTTTCTGCCTTTTTCCTTTTCTCTGTTTCTAAGCTAAAAATGGTGAAGTATTAAAAAGGAAAATAAATAAATATTCCATTCCTTTTTTCCCTCTACCCAAATCACAGATTGAAATATATAAATTACACAGAAGTAAAACTGACCTTAGCTATATTATATTAATGTTACAGAAAAAAACAAACAGAAAGTATCTAGGAAAAACAAAAACACTAGGGAAGTAAGCAGTTTTCACTTTAGTTACAGATAAGGTCATTTCTGACATTCTAAGAGCATATTTATCCCAATTAGAATCCAATAGGGGAACTTTACTTAACATGGTGATTTAATTAATGCAAGGAGCCACTCCTTCTCACTCCAAACAGATGAAAAGGTTGGGTAAGACAAACAATAAATTTAATACATACCCGACTTTAAAAGAAAGAAAATTCCTCAAATGCCTAAAATAATAGTGATAAAGGGCAAAACAAATAAGAAAATTCATATCCCAAACACTAAAGGGAAAAAATTAAAAGGCTATATAAATTAAGTATGCTTAATAGGCTACTATAAAGTAAAATAAATTTAAGTACAAAATTAATAGTTATTTCCAAATACCATATCCTTAGAAAATTAGTTAATTCCAGGTCTCAAATGAGACATACACTAGATAACACAAGAACATTTAATTATCCCAAATTGTAAGAAACTTATTAGTTTAACAAATAATTTGCAAGGAATAAAAAAGAAAATAATAGTCAAAAGAGATATCACCCATATACAATGTGAGGACCTTAACTGGAATCTGTTTTTAAAAACCATTTATGAGAAACCTGAAAATTTCAACACCAGTTGGATATTTGGTATTACAGAATTAGTGTCATTTTTTTATTGCAAGTAAGTTTTTAAAAATTATTTATTTATTTGGCTGTGCCAGGTCTTAGTTGCAGCATGTGGGATCTAGATCTCTGACCAGGGATTGAACCCAGGCTCCCTCCATTGGGAACATGGAGTCCTAATCACTGGACCCATCAGGGAAGGCCCTGTGCTTCAGCTTTTAAAGGTCAACCTTTCAGAAACATATAATGAAATATTTATAATTGAAATTATATGAGATTTGCTTTAAAATGATATGTAAGACAAGAAATGGATGTGGATGTGGCAGTGCATGCTTAGAATTTCTCAAAAAAATAAATAATTGATTTGATACAGTTTCACTTATTACGGCATCTAGTATTACTGCTAAAGGCAGAAGGCTTATTATTTTAGTGATTTTTTTTTAAAAACAATTTTAAATGAGGCTTGAAACTTCCAATCCAATTCTAAAATTATAAAGAAATACAATGTTATTTTAAAAAATAGGAAATTTGCATGTGATTTCAGTATTATCTAAAGCATAGATTTTGTTCAAATTTCACAAAATTTTATGTCCACTATTGGTTTTCATACCTAATTCAAGATTTCACATTGTATTTATTGGATTGACCGGTTTCAACTACTTGCATGAATTCTGATAACTTCTCGTTTCATTCTTTACAAATATTTTCTAATTTCTCTTGTTACGGCTTCGTAGATACATCCATCATTTAAAAGTAGGCATTTAATTTCCACAAATATGGGGTTTTTTTAAGTATTTTTATATTAATTTCTCATTTAAATGCTTTATTCTCCGCAATTACCCTGTGTTTTCTCAGTCTTTTAACTTTCTTGAGGCTTTCAATGGGTAAGACAAAGATCTCTCTTGGTTAATGTCACACTGTACTCTTGCCTGGAAAATCCCATGGACAGAGGAGCCTGGTGGGCTGTAGCCCATGGGGTTGCAAAGAGTCGGACACGACTGAACAACTTCACTTTCACTTTTCACTTTCATGCATTGGAGAAGGAAACGGCAACCCACTCCAGTATTCTTGCTTGGAGAATCCCACGGACAGAGGAGCCTGGTGGGCTGCCGTCTCGAACAGAGTCGGACCCAGCTGAAGTGACTTAGCAGCAGCAGCAACAGCACTTGAAAATATGTGGGCTATTTTCAAGTATTTTCCAATATTCATTTCTATACAATTTCACAGTTATAAGAGAATAATAGACTGTTTGATTTCAACACTTTTAAATGATTAAATTTTTGCACCTGGTTTTATATCCCTGGATATGTTCCAGGGTCTCCTGGTGTACAGTCTATAGGAACTTCAATAGAATTTGTACCCTGCTGTTGTGAAAATTGTATAAATCTTAATTATGTTGAATTGGCTCATAAGGCTTCTATATCCTTCTACTTTTCTATTCATTCTATTAATTTTTGAGACTTTGAAGCAGAAACTCCACCTAAAAAATCTTAATTTATCTACTTAAAAAATAATTGTAATACATAATGGAAGTATATGTAACTTTGATTTGTATTTTCCAAGTCTACAATAAATGTGTTATCATACTTTCATAATTTAAAATATTAAAAGTTTAAATAAAGTATAAGAAAAAAATTAAAAGTTGAAAGAAACAGTAACTGGTAAAGCTTTTTACAGTATGCCTTTAGACTTTAACACTGAATTTAAGTTTGTTCCTTCAGCTACCCACTCATTGCTGTAAACTTATTCACAGCCAATCTCAAAAAAGAAGTGTCTATACTTTCTGCCTCCAGTTTCTCACCTCCCATTCATCTATCACTTCATTCCAGCATATTCCAACCCAATGAAAAGGATCAAGAACAAAAACCTCTGTCGGCAAATCTAACTGACACCTCTCTTTAATCATCTTAATTACCATTTCTCAAAAATTCAAGAGGACTACTCTTTTCCTTGAAATTAATTTCTTTGATTTTTCAGGTTCTCCAGGCTCCCCATCATACCAGCCACTCCTTTTTTATCTCCTTTGGAGTCTTCTCCTCCCTGCAGATTCTTTTCCATCTCTAATATTAAAGTCCTAGGACTCTGTCCTGAACTCAGATACTCCATGGACCCAAAACATTAAGTGCTGCTGTTATAATGGTTCTAAAATTCATACTTTCAGCTGTGACTTCTTCCCAAAGCTCTAGATTGCCTACCTAACAGCTTCACTTGTTGAACCACAAACATTTCAAAAGTGCCCCCAAAAATAACTCTTGATTTTCCCTCCTCCAACCTTCATTATAATAGTAAATAGCACCAACAGTTACAAAAGCCAAATAACCTAGTCATTTGTGACTCAGATCGTTTCTTCTATCATCACAGAAGTCCACAAGTACTCTGTGCAAAATATATCCACAATTTCCTCATTTCTCCCACTTCTGTGGGCATCATCCAAACCAAATATATTCCCTAAACAGCTGTCAAAATTACCTTTACGAAAAAAACAGACTGTATAAGTTCCTTTTCTAAAATCTTTCATTAGGCTTTTCACTTTACTTAAAATAAAGTCAAATTTCCTAACAAAAGACTATAAGTCCCACTCTAAGACCTGACATTCACCTCTCACTCATCTCATTTCATACCACTAGCCATCTGTTCACTACTCTCCAGACCTGTCTTCCTCTAAAACAAGTTCCTTCCTCCTCCTGAGGCTCTGCATTTACCAATCCTCTGCCTAGAGTTCTCTTCCCAACACTCTTCATGAGATAGGCTATATTTCCTTCAGATGTCAATTTACAGACCACTCCAAGTCTCTAAGCCCTTATTACTTTCTTCTACTACTATTACTATGGTCTGTTTTTTATTTACATATATGCTCAATATGTCTCCCTCATCAAAGTATAAGCTCTATGAAAGTTGGGACACTTGTTTGTCTGTCTCATTCACAGAAACTAGAACATTACCTACACATGTTAAGTGGTGCTAAATAAATAAAATTAGACTGAGTACATGCATTTATCTCACTATGTTCTCAAAAATTCTACTGAAATGCAAATAAACATGGGTAAAAGGAAAAAGGAAAATAAATCAGCAGGGTTTGAAACAGGAAATAGTGCTATTAGCAATCTGAAATTACAGAATTCCAGCAAGCTGGCAAACTGACAGATTCTGATTAAGTAACCAGAAAAGAAAAAACTAAAATTCAAAATAAGACTATGAGATGGCTCCTATAGAAGGGGTGTCTTCCCAAAGACACTCCCAGGATAGGACAAAAAGTATAGTAAGGAAGAGTAGGCCACAGAGTGCTCATCAGAATAACTCTCGAACTACTGTAGAAGAGTTGGGCCTATGTCTACAAAGCAATTGACATAAAGAAATAAAGCTTTTCAGAACCAAGCAATGTTCAAGGGAACTTCCATATCACAGAAATATGAAAGGGTTCCCAGGTGGCGCTAGTGGTAAAGAATACAGCTGCAGTGCAGGAGACATTGGAGCCTTCGGTTCAATCCCTGGGTCGGGAAGAGGCAATGGCAATCCACTCCAGTATTCTTGACTGGAGAACCCCACGGACAGAGGAGCCTAGGGGGCCACAGTCCACAGAGTCACAAAGAGCTGGACACGACTGAGCAGGCACACACATTAGAAATAAGAAATAGACAAAAAAAAAGTAGTTCCTCATAAAAGAGAAACACTATAAAGGATTTCACATTCTGCCTCAGAATGATGCCTTTCTTATTTTGGCAATCATGGATTTAACAGCATCTCCCAGCTTACCTAATTTACATCTAAAAGTTTGCTGCTTCTAATCATACAGAACCTTGAACATTACCTTCTTCCAAATATACACTAAAAATAAACTTCTTCCAATCATACACTAAAAAGACGATGTCAAAATGGACCTTCAAAACAGTGTAAGAAGATTTTCCTGGTGGTCCAGTGGTTAGGAATCCACCTGCCAATGCAGGGGACACAGGTTCAATCCCTGGTCCAGGAAGAGCCACATGCCATGTGCAGCAACAAAGATCCAGTGCAGTCAAAAATGAATGAATGAATAAATAAATATATTTTTTAAAGTGTAGGATATGTAGGCAAGTTACCTACACTGATAAACCAAGGGCTTCATTTACAAGCATCAACAGATAATTAAAGATTACCAGCTATTTGAGGAAAACAAAAAGAGTAAGAGAGAAGGAACAAGATAAAACATGAGGAACAGGGAGTTTCCTGGTGGCCTAGTGGTTAGGATTCTGGGTTTTCACTGCTGAGGCCCAGGTTAAATCCCTGGTCAGGGCTAAAATAAGACAACAACAACAACAACAACAACAAACCCATAAGGAACAAAGGTATTTCAGGAAACAAAAACATCTTAAAATGTTTCAGATGATACCTTCAGAGAGTATTATACCATTAACATTCTTCTGCAGAAACAGAAAACACCATTCCAATCATACGGAATCTCAAAACCCCATATAGAAAAAAATCTTAGAACAGAACAAAGAACCACACTTCTTGATTTCAAAACTTTTCCTAACAAAACTGCAGTAATCAATAAATATGATACTGTGTTACCAGAGACAAACAGACCACAGAATAAAAATATCCAGAAATAAATCCATGGTCAAATGGTTTTCAGGAACAGTTTCCGTTTCTATTCAGTCGCTCAGTCGTGTCCGACTCTTTGCGACCCCATGAATCGCAGTACGCCAGGCCTCCCTGTCCATCACCAACTCCCGGAGTTCACTCAGACTCACGTCCATTGAGTCTGTGATGCCACCAGCCATCTCATCCTCGGTCGTCCCCTTCTCCTCCTGCCCCCAATCCCTCCCAGCATCAGGGTCTTTTCCAATGAGTCAACTCTTCGCATGAGGAACAGTAGCCATGGAAAAACAGAACTTGCAACAAATGGTAATTGGGAAAACTGGATACCCAGAGGCAAAAAAATGAAAGTAGACCCTTATACTACCTACAAGAATTAACTCAAAATGGATTGAAGACCTAATATAACAGCTAAAACCATAAAAGGCTTAGGGAGGTGGGGGGAAACAGGAGAAAAGCGTCATGACAGTGGATTTGCCAGTGATTTCTTGGATAGGACACCAAAAATATAGGCAACAAAATAAAAACTAGACAACTTGGATTTCATTTAAAATTTAAAAACTTATGTATGTCAAAAGGACACTATCAACAAAACAGAAAGGCAACTCATGAAATCGAAGAAAAAAATATTTGCAAAAATGTATCAGGTAAGGAATCAACATCCAGAATAAAAAGAACTTCCACAATTCAACAACGAAAAAAAGGTCGAAAAAGTTCAACAAACATTTCTCCAAAAATAGACAAATGGCCAATAAACACATGAAAAAATGTTCAACATCACCAATCATAAGGGAAATGCAAATTAAAATCACATGACATCACTTCAATCCCACTGGATGGTTAATAGGAAAAGCACATAAAATAACAAGTGTTGTTGAGGATGTGGAGAAATTGGAAACTTTTTGCACTGCTGGTGGTAAAGAAAAACAGTGAAAACACCATGACACTTCCTCAGAAAATTAAACAGAATTACTATATGATCCAGTGTTTCCCCATACAGGCATATGTCCGTCCAAAAGAAACGAAAGAAGGGCACTGAGCAGTATGTACACACGTACTCACAGCAGCGTGTTGCATAATACCCAGAAAGGGAAAGCGACTCAAGTGCCCATCAGCGCACTAGGAGAGAAACAAAATGGGGTATGTAATACAATCAAACAGTATTCAAGAAGGAAATTCTGACACATTACAACATGGATAACTTTGAAGACATTATGCTACATGACACAAAAGGACAAAAATTGGATGATTCCACGTAGGATGATAACTACAGTAGTCAAATTCAAATTCACAGACAGGAAAAACACAGGCGGTCTGGGGCGTGATATGGGGATGGGAGGAAAATGAGGAGTTACTGTTTCATGTGTATGGAGTTTGTTTGGGAAGATGAAGAGTTCTGGAAAAGGATAATGATGAAGATTAAGCACATGATAATGAATGTATTTAATGTCACTAACCTATACAATTTAAAATGATTAAAATACTAAATTTTACAATAAAAGATATGAAAAAATAAGATTCAATGAAAAAGAAGAAATTAAAAAACAAAATGAACTGCTAATAAGAAAGTGTAAAAGACAAGTTAAATAGGGACTTCCCTGATGGTTCAGTGGTTAAGAATCCACATTCTGATGCAGAGGATGCAGGTTTGACCCCTTGTCAGGGAACTATAACTCCACACGCCACAGGACAACTAAGCCTGCGTGTCACAAATAGAGAGCAGCTCATGTGCCACAGCTAAGACCCAATGCAGCCAAAAAGAGACTTTTTTTTTAATTTTTAAAAATACAAATAATGGACACGTCTGAACACAGAATTCAGGCATGTCCATTATGAGAAAAGGAAAACATTGAAATTTCCTGGAACAAAACGAAGACAGAATATATGACAATCAGTTCAGTTCAGTCGCTCAGTCGTGTCTGACTCTTTGCGACCCCATGAATCGCAGCACACCAAGCCTCCCGTCCATCACCAACTCCCGGAGTTCACTCAGACTCACGTCCATTGAGTCCTTGATGCCATCCAGCCATCTCATCCTCTGTCGTCCCCTTCTCCTCCTGCCCCCAATCCCTCCCAGCATCAGGGTCTTTTCCAATGAGTCAACTCACATACCATTTCTGTCCTTTATTGTGCCCATCTTTGCATGAAATATTCCCTTCATAGCTCTAATTTTCTTGAGGAGATCTGTAGTCTTTCCCATTCTATTTTTTTTCTCTATTTCTTTGCATTGATTATTGAGGAAGGCTTTCTTTTCTCTCCTTGCTTTTCTGTGGAACTCTGCATTCTAATGGGTGTATCTTTTTTTTTCTCCTTTGTCTTTAGCTCCTCTTGTTTTCTTAGCTATTTTTAAGGCCTTCTCAGACAACCATTTTGCCTTTTTGCATTTCTTTTTCTTGGGGATGTTCTTGATCACTGTCTCCTATACAATGTCATGAACCTCCATCCACAGTTCTCCAGGCACTCTATCAGATCTAATGCCTTGAATCTATTTGTCACTTCCACTGTATAATCGTAAGGGATTTGATTTAGGTCATACCTGAATGGTGTAATGGTTTCTTCTACTCTCTTCAATTTAAGTCTGAATTTTGCAATATGGAGTTCATGATCTGAGCCACAGTCAGCTTCCAGTCTTGTTTTTGCTGACTGTGTAGAGCTTCTCCATCTTTGGCTGCAAATAATCTAATCAACTGGATTTTGGTATTGATTGTCTGGTGATGTCCATGTGTAGAGTCTTCTCTTGTGTTGTTGGAAGAGGGTGTTTGCTATGACCAGTGCGTTTTCTTGGCATAACTATGTTAACCTTTGAGATGCATCATTTTGTATTCCAGGGCCAAATTTGCTTGTTACTCCAGGTATCTCTTGACTTCCTATTTTGCAATCCAGTCCCCTATAATGAAAAAGACATCTTTTTGGGTGTTTGTTCTAGAAGGTCTTGTAGGTCTTCATAGAACCATTCAACTTCATCTTCTTTAGCATTACTGGTTGGGGCATAGACTTGGATTCCTGTGGTATTGAATGGTTTGCCTTGGAAATGGACATAGATATATCTTCATTCTTTCTGGAGTTTTTTCTCCACTCTTTTCCAGTAGCATATTGGGCACCTACTGACCTGCGGAGTTCATCTTTCAGATCCTATCTTTTTGCCTTTTCATACTGTTCATGGGGTTCTCAAGGCAAGAATGTTGCAGTGGGTTGCCATGCTTTTCTCCAGGAGAATCTTCCCCAGGATTGAACCTGGGTCTCTGCATTGCAGGCTGACTCTTTACTGTCTAAGGCATCAGAGTGGCTCTAATCAGTAAAATAATAATAATAATAAGCTGTCTGCTATTATAGGAGGACCTGGTTCCACCCCTGGGTTGTGTATATTGTCCAGTTCATTTGCTCAGTCTTATCTGACCGGCCTTACTTCCTGTCAGTTGCCAACACCTGGGCTTGCTCAAACTAACATTCATCCAGTCAGTGATGCTATCTAATCATTTTATTCAATATTGTCCCTTTCTCCTCCTGCCTTCAATCTTTCTGAACAGCAGAAAAACCTCAGGGAAAACCCCATGCAGGGTTATGGGAATCTTACTAACCAAAGGTACAGCAGAAAAACCTCTTGGAAAACCCTGTTCAGAGTTATCAGAGTCTTACTGACCAAAGATAAAACCTGTGATTTCAAATGATCAACCACACACAAAAACTCTTAGCTACAGAAGTCCTAGAAAAACTGCCTAAAGTCGCCCTATTTTCAGGATCTACTTTTTCACACAAGAATGTTGGCCTTGTTTATCTCACAAGACCTCAAAAAATTGTGGGTAGCTCGCCTTTTTTTTAATCCCTTGGGCCTACCTAACCAAATCTTAAGTGCAACACAAAAGACTCAGTTCAAGCAGGAGCAAGAACAAAGGTAAGAATCCCATACTATACCTGTGTACATACTGATGAAGAGAGATACACTCCTAACACAGTGAGACTGAGGAGCATCAAGGGTCAGTCCCAGTCAAGACTTTGCAGCAGTTCTTTTCAGGTAAGTGAATGAAGTCTCATTCTTTGAAATGGTATGTTTAAAAGAAATCTATGATAAATTGAAGTATTGAATTGAAACTATATTGCGTGCAGTGCATTCTGGTTATGCAAATGAACACTGAGTCCCCACCTCTGAGATTACGCCTTTCCCGCCCCAGTTCCCATGAAGCCATCTTCCAGTCCCTTGTTCTCTGGCCCCTGACTCCATATCTTCTCCTCCTCGAGGCTCTGAGTCTGATTTCTTTTGAATAAAGGGTTAATCACCAGGCCAAATCTCAGAATGATTTTATGGAGCAGGTTTTTTGTACCACCTTCTTGGCCTTCTCAGTCCAGGTGGGAAAACCTTCGATCCTTCCTGTGAATGTATCTATCATGACTAGTAGGTATTTATACCCTTTAGAAACTGGCATCTGGGTGAAGTCCATCTTCCAGTCCTCTCCTGGGTAGGTCCCATGCTGTTGGATGGGCGGGGCCAGCTGGGATCTTCAAGGTCCTTGGGGGTTGTTTAATTGGCAGGTGGGACAAGAGGAGACCACTTGCCTTATAGTCATTTGGAGGCCTGTTCCTCTGAAGGACCTTTCTAATAATCTTTGGAGGGCCTTCTCCCCTAAATGAGTGATGGCATGTAAAGAGTTAACCAACTTCCACTAGAGGTTCCCAGACAGAAAAAGGAGTCCCTCCTTTTGGAACCACCCCATATGATCTTCTTGAAAGCCTTCACTCTTAGCTTTAAGGGTCTTACCTTCAGTATATGAAGGCGTTTCTAGCAAATTAGTTTGTGGAACTAGGGTGGCAGCCCCTATTAGGTCACTGTTCTGTGATGCTGCTCTTTTAGCTGCCTGATCAGCTGCTTGGTTCCCTCATGCCATTTCTGTGCTCCATTTTTGGTGTCCTTTACAGTGGGATACTGAAACCTCAGTGGGCAGATGGACTGCCTCCAAGAAACTAAGGATTTGATCACCATACTTGATTGGGGACCCTTGGGTGGTCAAGTAGCCTCTTTCTTTCCAAAGGCATACTTGGAGCCAGTGTAAATGGCTGCTCTTTTTACTTTTCCCAGCTCTAAAGCTCAAGTCAGCTTTATGAGCTCAGCCAACTGGGCTGGAGTATCTGGTGGCAAAGGTTTAGTGTCTGTAGTCTCAAAATTGGAGACTACTTCATACCAGCTCTTCTTTTTCCATCTAAGATAAAGTTGCTTCCATCAGTGTACCAGGTTTCCTCAGGATTCGTCAGAGGATCTTCTGACAATCCGTCTTGGGGTTTTGTCTGATGGTCCAAAGTTTCTAGGCAAGAGTGAATGGGGAGAGAGCCCTTGGGGTAGGCAGGAGAGTAGCTGGGTTAAGAACCTCACAAGGGGATATAGTCAGACCTGGATTGTCCATTAGCACTACTTGGTATCTGATGATCCTTTGATCAGACATCCATAAATGGCCTCTCTCATTCAGGAGTTGTTTCACTTGGTAGCTAATAAAAAATATTTAATTTGCCTCCAAGAGAGAGTTTTAAAGCATCTTCTATCAAGACTGCAATAGCTGCAAGATTTCGAAGGTAGGGAGGCCAACCTCAGGTGGTTGGGTCTAGCTTCTTGGATATGTAAGTTACTGGCTGGGACTCAGGTCCCAACCTTTGAGTTAAGACTCCCAAGGCTATTTCCTTTTTGTGGACATATAGTTGGAATGCTTTTTCCAGGTCTGGCAATCTCAAGGCGGGTGCTTGAATTAAGGCTTGTTTTCCTGTAGCCTTTGCCTCCTTTGGAGGAGTTCCCCTTGTCAGTGGGATTGAATCAACCTGTCCCTTTAAGCTTTCATATAAGGGCTGGGAGATTTGACCATAGCTGGGTATCCAGATTCTACAATACCTGGTTAGCCTCAGGAAAATTCACAATTGTTTTCAAGCCATGGGGGAAGGCAACTGCAGGATTCCTTGTACTAGGTTGGAGGATAGCCTCCTAGACCCGTGTGTCATCTGAACTCCAGGGTAAGTGACCTTTGTCTTAATCATCTGTGCCTTAGCACAGATGATGATCAAAGGATCATCAGATACCAAGTAGTGCTAACGGAAAATCCAGGTCTGACTGTATTCCCTTGTGAGGTTCTTAACCCAGCTACTCTCCTGCCTACCCCAAGGGTTCTCTCCCCGTTCACTCTTGCCTAGAAACTTTGGACCATCAGACAAAACCCCAAGCGGATTGTCAGAAGATCCTCTGACGAATCCTGAGGAAACCTGGTGTCTGTGCCTTAGCACAGAGACTTTATATCCCCTCTCTGCCAAAAACCTTAGAACCTTAATCACATGTTATTGAACATTTTCCTCATCTGGGGAGCAGACTACTAGGTCATATACATATTGCAGTATTTTCCCATTTGGTCCCAGGTCCAGATCTAGGAGATCCAGCGAAGAACCTGTGAAAACAGGTGGGGGCTATCTCTGAACCCCTGGGGTAATACAGTCCAAGTCATTTCAGCTGTAGGGGCTGAAAAGTTTCCCACAAGTTTATCACAAGGGTGGCTCCAGTGAGTATATCTCTTCCCAACAAGAGAGTAGGACATTCAGGGACCACCAGAAACTGGTGGGAAAATATTTGTCCACCTCAGAAACAAAGAATTGCTCAGGTAAATCTTGTTGTAATTGTTTTTCCTGTAATGGCAACCCACTCCAGTGTTCTTGCCTGGAGAATCCCAGGGCCGGGGGAGCCTGGTGGGCTGCCTGCCATCTATGGTGTCGCACAGAGTCGGACACAACTGAAGTGACTTACCAGCAGCAGCAGCAGTAGCACCCAAAATGGTATAGGTTTGGAAGGAGAAGGCTCCAGAGTAGGAGGTCAGGACAGAATAGGTAGCCCCTGTGTCAACCAAGAAATTCTTGGACCTACCTGCCATATCCAGTTGAACCCTTGGCTCCATCCCCGTGATGGTTATCTGTAACTGGTGGACTGGCTGGAGTGGGCTGCTTCAGTCCTGTTGAATCATCATAAGGGAAGGCTTGGCACTTGACCTTGAGGCTCTTGGGTCCTGAGGGCAGAGTGCTACCCAGTGTCCCAATTGATAGCATTTATAACAAGCCATTTTAGGAGACTTGCCACGGTTTGGACACTTCTTTGGCCCAATGTCCCGCCTGTCTACAGATTAGGCATTTGTGTCATGCCTTGTCCTTCAAGGACTCAGGGTTTGCCATAGGGCTTCCCTGGAGGGCGGCCAGCATCTGGGATGCCTTAGCTCTTTCCTTCTCTCTCTTTCCAGGGCCTTGGACTCCCTCTCCTATTCTCTGTGATAAAAGGTATTGGTGGCTATATGGACCATCTCATCTAAAGAGGCAGCAGGGTCCTGCTGCTATAGCTGTTGTATATTTGTCCTTATGTCTGATGCACACTGGGACAGGAATTTGTCCTTTAAAATTACCTGTCCCTTGTAATAATCTAAGTCCAGATTGGTAAACTCTGGGAGGGCCTCCTTTAGACTTTCCAGAAAGGCAATGAAGTTCTTGTTGGACTCCTGAGTTATTGTTGAGACTGGGTACAGTCCCACAACTAATAGGCTTCCTTCTATTTCCATGGGTGGACTGACTTAGGGGTGAGTCTTTCTGAAGCTTATCCTACCCAGTACTGTTGCAACCTGAGAGCTAGGCATCCCCGGGTCAGGGTGCAGATCCTCAGGCAGGTTGAGGCACATCAACCTTCTGGAGATCAAATCCCTAGGCAGGTTGAGGCATGTCAACCTCCTAGGACCCCTGGACTGGCAGATCTGTGAGCAGGCTGAGGCATGACAACATCCAGGGGACCAGATCCCTAGGCAGGTTGGGGCAGGTCAACCTTCTGGGATCCCCAGGTTGGAGCTAGGTGTCCCCAAGGTCTCCAGTATGACTAGTGCTGGGTAGGATTAAGAGGCTGTAATCTTAACTCATTGCCAGTTTGTCCACCCCAGATGGGAAGATACCATGATGTAAAACAATCCAAGCCTGTCCCTTGAGACTGGGCACCTGGCAAAATAGCTCCAAGCCTAATCCTCTTAAGGTGATATAAGTCACTGATTTCTTCCTCTAGTCCTCCATAAGAACAGTTTAAAGTGTCTCCAATGGTAAACATTTCATTGTCATAGACCCATTCTAGGTAATAACAGAAGTAATGACAAAGGAGTGGGTTAACTGGTCCTGTTAGGGGCATTCAGTTCAAAAAAAAAAAAAAAAAAAAGAGCCTCAGGCCACAGATCCAAGGAATGCTGTTTGTATCTGGATTTCAAGTTTAAGTCTGTGCTCTCTCTAGTGGCCTCTCCCCGTGATCTCCTTCTGCCAAGAAGATACATGAGTGGTGTCCTGCTTTGAGATGTAGCAATATGAGTGGCTGTTCTCTGGAGAGATTTCTTTATCATTTACTATTTAACAGATGTTCACTGAGAGCCATCCATGTGCCCAGGTTCTGTGCTCAGGGCTTTGTCATGAAAGGATGAAAGAGATGACTAATAATTCGTATGTAATGAAGAACTCAAGAGTTGTGCCCCTCAAAAATTGAATTCATTCTAAAACTTCCTCTTTTATGCCCAGTTTCCCTTCTGGACTATAATGTGGCAGGTATGTGTCACTGATCAGAGTTGCTAATCCTGACATATTTTATTACTTTATGCATGTATATAATACGTACTTGCATGTGTTATGCAACACAGGATAATGATTACCATCATGTCACCAGATTCTTACCACTTAGTAGCTATATGACTGTGGGAAAATTGACTAACCTTCCACAACTCAGTCTCTCAAGGACTGTAAAGATGCCTGTCTTAAGAGAACAAGGGAATCAGCGTTAGCATTTAAGATGAACAGTGTCTAGTGCACAGTCAATTGTCGATCAACCTTAACTATCACTATTACTTCTGTTCCACAATCTTATTTTAGATAAGACTTAGGTATCAAATTGGTAAATTTTATGGACAAAATTAAAAAAAAAAAGACTAGATGGAAAAGCACAAGGATAAAATAATTTATTTTATCCATTACTGGAACTAACATATAATGCAATAAATTTTTAATGGAGAAGTGATAAGAAAAAATAAATGAGCTATTTTTAGACCAGCAAATCCTAAACAGAGTTTCCCACGTGATGCTAGTGATAAAGAACTCACTTGTCAATGCAGGAGACATAAGAGACAGCGAGTTTGAGCCCTGGGTCAGGAATATCCCCTGGAGAAGGGCATGGCAACCACTCCAGTATTCTTGCCTGGAGAATCCCCAGGATTTCCCCAGAGAAGCCTGGGGGGCTACAGTCCATAGGGTTGCAAAGAGTCGGGCAAGACAAGCGACTTAGCACACATGCACAAATCCTAAACAATCAATGTCTAGTTTGGCAGTAATTATTCCACTAGGCATTATTATGTTTTTACCAGTTAATCAAATAATATTATACATGTATATTTTATGTGCTCATGTGCATATATAAGTGCAGGCAAAGTTTGAATGCGAAGTCAGCACTGTAGTGAGTGGTGACAGTGACTACCAATGCAGTATTCTCAAGAGTTTTTCACTGAAAAGAAAATTTGGAAAATACTAGTAATTAAACTGTACACTTGTGCTTGTAAACTTTGAGAAAGTGAAAGTGTTAGTCTCAGTCATGTCCGAGGAGTTGCAAAGAGTCTGACACAA
The DNA here is from genome assembly GCA_006408695.1 of Aepyceros melampus. NCBI lineage: Eukaryota > Metazoa > Chordata > Mammalia > Artiodactyla > Bovidae > Aepyceros > Aepyceros melampus. The sequence goes on from SJXQ01002331.1 coordinate 632,044, forward strand.
CTGAGCGACTGAACTGAACTGACTGAAAACAAAAATAACTTGCTGGTTCCAGGCAGCAAGTATGAATCCCCCAATGCTTTCTTTCTGATATTAAAAATTATCTCACCAAGCAAACTAGAAGTTGATATAATAGAAACTGGTGACTCATTTCAAATGAGAAAATGAACAAGCCAGTGGGCAGTAGGCTTGTTTGGTATAAAACAAGGCACTTTGGTATCACTCTCTTAGTAGTGAGGGCACCAGCTCTGCAAGAGGAATGGCTGATCCTGAGGGTAGAATGACCAATGTGTCAACAGCTTTTGTTCTTGCCTTTTACACAAGCAGTTGGAAATGAGGATCTGCAGACTTTGGGTCCAGGAAGTCACAGGGCACACACATCACCTCAAATAATACACCTGCGGTTCTCATTTGCTTGAGACTGCAGGTTTGGTGAAGAAAACCTCCATTACCACTTTCCTGATTTTGATCTCAGTTAAAAAGGAGCTTTCTTTATTCTCTGCTGAGAGTAGAATGCATCAAGAGGGCTTGCTAAGAGTAATATTCAACCTTGTGAATTAGTAATTGAAAACTAGAAAAACATGTTACCCCTTTCCTTAAATCCTCCCAATTAAGGGACAAATTGAACAAGTAGGAGAAGAGTTAGCAGGTTACTAGATGGGGAAAGTGTCTAGAAACTGAGGCAGAAAAGAAAGAACATAAGAAACTGGTTGTTTAATCTGAAAAAGAGAATTGAGGGGGTGTCCTGATAAAAATAGGAGAGTTATATTTTTTTTGTGTGTCAACAGAACAAGCTTTTTGATGAAAATCCTGTACTGGGAGGAGGGGTAGATTTTAGCTTAGTGGAAGGGAAAACCAGTCATACAAACAAACAAACACAAACTTTGACCATAAGAGAAAATAATTGCTTTCTCATGAAATAAGGATTTATGGGTCACAGGAAGTGTTTAAGCAGAGACTGAAAGACCACTTTTAGGGAACAGAACAGAAAAGAGTCCAACATCTGATAATAGTTCAGTTAAATAGCCTGTAAGTTTCCTCTGAAATCAAACATCTAATGTTCTAAGAATGTACTCAATTTTATGCCTTGGGTTTAAAGTTCAGGAAGCCATGTTATTTCTAAGAAATTTTTGTGTGCCCCATCTAGGAAAAATAAAGAAATAAACTAGTTCTTAAATGAAAAAGGAATAGAACTAGGGCTTTATTTTTCTGGTCAAAAGAGGCTTCTATATCTTTTGTCTTACTCATTCTAAGAAAACAATACTCTAAATTGTAACATTTTCTCATTCAATATTTCCTTTGGTGAAAGCTAGTCTCATTTTTCACCTTGGAGGGAAAGATTCATCCTTTTTGATTCCTTTTAACTCAGAGAGCAAGGCACCATTTAATTCAGACTGACATGGAGTGCTTCTTTAAAATTTAGATTCTTGGCCCCTGCTAGTGAATGAATCTTCTTTTGGGAAGGCTCTTTTGAATCCTAATGTTTAATGAACATCTTCTGATGACTCCTATGGATGTTAAAGTTCAAGAATGTGTGCAATGGATCCTCAAGACTGTAGTTTCAATATGTCAGCATGGTTTGTTTTCATGTTATCAAATCTCCAAAAACCATTCCTTCTTGTGGAAGGAAGAAGTAATTATCTTTAAGCATACTTTTCTTTATGTAGTTTTTTCATTTGCTGGCTTTCATTTATCAACTTGACAATAGGAAAAATCACAATCTATTTGTTTTTGCATTTGAACATATACTTTTAGCCTCCTGGAGAATTGTGTCAGAGATTTATAAAAGAAGAAAGAAACATGTTTTATTTTTTATTTGTTCCTGTGAAAATAGTTGGTGGTGAATTAGCTCATGGTTAGCATGCAAAGGTATAAGTCAGGTGGCCAATAGTCATGTATTTCACTCCATGGTTTAATTGTGTTTTTCCAGGACTTGATTGCTGGTGACAGAAATGACACTGAAACTAGCTTAAGAAAACAAAAACTTATGTAACTGAGGAAGGTAAGAATGGACTTTACATATATCTAGAGCTGAGACTTAAATGACTGGTTCATCCTTAACCATTCTTTAGCTCTAATTTTTCAGGACTAACTTCATTCTGGTAAAGTCTTCTCATGTGGTGGTGAAGATGGTCATCATTAAGTCTAGGCCTACATCGATTGCTCTTACTGATGGTCCAAATACCCTTTGCAGAAGTTACAGGGATGACCTTCCTTGGCCTGTGAAAGCCACATGCCCACTCCTAACTTAATCTTAGTGGTCACTGGGATGAAGTCCTTGAGTCCCCTGATTGTCCATTCCTGGATCACACATCTATCTTCGGAACCAAAATCTGTATCACCTCATGGGGCTCTGCGAATACGTGAATCTGGGCATGGTTCTCCCAAAGGAGGAGATTTGAGCATAAGAAAGTAGCTGATGTCCTCCAATGAGATGACTTGTTTAGTTCTTTCAACAGACATTTATTGATCATAAAATTTGGAGATCTAGAGAAGCACCCATGCTGACTTCTTGTCTTTGGAGTCAGTTCAATGGGTGGGGCTGGTCTTTCGCAATTCTTACATTTAGTGTAAAGACTCACTCCAGTACTCTTGCCTGGAGAATCCCATGGAGGGAGGAGCCTGGTAAGTACAGTCCATGGGGTCACAAAGAGTCAGACAGGACTGAGCGACTTCACTTTCACTTTATAGTGGAGATAGGGATGGGATTCTCAAGGAGCCAGGAGGAGCATGTAACTAGGTGGGACTCAGTAGTGTAAAGAGTAAACACCAGAGATGACAGTGAGCCGGATTTGGAGAATGGGTGGGGGTTGTAAGGTGGACACATTGGGAAGGGGCACCCAGGAAGAGGAGCCAGCAAGTATAAAGACACAAACTATAGAAGGGAAAATAAATAAAGCTATCATCATGAATGATAGCTAGCATTTATATCATAATCAAAATAGGTTTTAAGTTTGTATAAGCCAGCAGTTTGAAAAAAATCATGACTTGGAAATTTGAGTTGCTTGTTCATTTTGGCTGAAAGCCAGTGCAACTTATCCTAGATAACTCAACTTCTATTAAACTGAACTGTTTTTCCACTTGTAAGAAAACTCTATAGTGGAAATAATGATTATTTTTTAGCTTAAGTTGTTAAGATAAAAATGTTAGAAAGCTCTTAAAGGCAATAGCAGTGAAGTTTAACAATTTTACTTCTTACTGAAGGAAAAAAATAGTATGGCAGCAATTCAGGAAAGGCACACTCAAAACTCAGTGAAGTGTAGAAACAATAAAAGTTAAAATTGAAGCAGTTTTCTATAAATTTCAGTTATTAATATTTTTAAATATGGTAAAGACAATTATTGATTCCATATACCACTGCTGATGATTCAAATATGAAATATTCTAAACATTATGCTGGGTCAAACTGTGAAGATAAATGTGATTCTAAATATTTTGAGGTGGATTGGAGGACAGAGGAGCCAAGAAAAGACTGAGTGGGTAGGTCACACAATCATAAAATGATGTTTGGTTTCAGTTTTCACCATGGCGTTAGGTTCAGTAAAATGGCTTGCTTTAGAGAGACCAAACAATCATGCAATGATGGTGTAGGTGAGGATAATAAAAGAACTGTTTTGAGTCCTGTATCTCTACTGCCTTTCATCCTCAAAATACTCTTTGTTTTAGGCTCAGCATCATCTCACTTTAGTGATGAGGTTGAGTAGCTCAGCCAATGTTTGACCCAGGACCTTGACTCACAGAGGGTGATACTGGAGTCCAAATTTGGGTAACAATGGCTAATAGTTATCTACTCTGAGCCCAGATTTACACATGCTTCATCTACCTTTCATAGGTGTCTTGTAAATAGGAATTATTTTAAACCTATAGTTGAAGAATCATTTGAGATGCTGAGAAAATTGTCCAAGTCCAATAAATGCCCAAATCTGAATTTCTGGATTCTGTGTTGGCCTCTCCTGTATGGTTATCAGGAACAAGAAGAATCCAGATCTTCATAATATCTCATGAATCCACAATAAATGCCCATTAGTGACAAGATGTTACTCTGCTGAGACCTTAATTGTAAAGAATCACTAAAGAACATAAATATGGTAGTCACAAAATAGTTGATTTTAAAACATGTATTTGTGCTATGTGTAGGAGTTTAGAATTTAAAGACCAACCTAGATAGCATATTCAAAAGCAGAGACGTTACTTTGCCCACTAAGGTCCGTCTAGTCAAGGCTATGGTTTTTCCTGTGGTCATGTATGGTTATGAGAGTTGGACTGTAAGGAAGGCTGAGCACCGAAGAATTGATGCTTTTGAACTGTGGTGTTGGAGAAGACTCTTGAGAGTCCCTTGGACTGCAAGGAGATCCAACCAGTCCATTCTGAAGGAGATCAGCCCTGGGATGTCTTTGGAAGGAATGATGCTAAAGCTGAAACTGCAGTACTTTGGCCACCTCGTGTGAAGAGTTGACTCACTGGAGAAGACTTTGATGCTGGGAGGGATTGGGGGGCAGGAGGAGAAGGGGATGACAGAGGATGAGATGGCTGGATGGCATCACTGACTCGATGGATGTGAGTCTGAGTGAACTCTGGGAGTTGGTGATGGACAGAGAGGCCTGGCGTGCTGTGATTCATGGGGTCACAAAGAGTCGGACACGACTGAGCGACTGAACTGAACTGATGATAAAAGTTGCATATCTTATATACTGAATCTTAATACCTCTTTGAATTTTTCTTGTTTTAAAAAAAGCTCTGAATTTTTATACTAATTTTAGATATAAAACTGTTAGATCTCTGTTTATAGACTTGGCAGCATTTAAGAAATTAAAATTTTAGCATAAGCTTATATTTTAATGTGGCAAGTTGGATACATGATGATATCTACTACTGGGTTAAAAAACTCATTGTACCAGGAATAAAAATGTAGAAATGGGAAGTGGAAGTAGTGAAGGATTTTATGAAAATGTACATGGTATTTGAAGAGAGTAATTGAAGGAGTAAGACCTGGTTAAGAAAGTGACAGGAAACCACAGCTTAGAATATGCCCAAAGAGGTTACTTCTCTGGAGGTCCAGTGGTTTAAACTTCACCTTCCAATGGTTATGCTGGGAGGGATTGGGGGGCAGGAGGAGAAGGGGATGACAGAGGATGAGATGGCTGGATGGCATCACTGACTCGATGGATGTGAGTCTGAGTGAACTCTGGGAGTTGGTGATGGACAGAGAGGCCTGGCGTGCTGTGATTCATGGGGTCGCAAAGAGTCGGACATGACTGAGCGACTGAACTGAACTGATGATAAAAAGTTGCATATCTTATATACTGAATCTTAATACCTCTTTGAATTTTTCTTGTTTTAAAAAAAGCTCTGAATTTTTATACTAATTTTAGATATAAAACTGTTAGATCTCTGTTTATAGACTTGGCAGCATTTAAGAAATTAAAATTTTAGCATAAGCTTATATTTTAATGTGGCAAGTTGGATACATGATGATATCTACTACTGGGTTAAAAAACTCATTGTACCAGGAATAAAAATGTAGAAATGAGAAGTGGAAGTAGTGAAGGATTTTATGAAAATGTACATGGTATTTGAAGAGAGTAATTGAAGGAGTAAGACCTGGTTAAGAAAGTGACAGGAAACCACAGCTTAGAATATGCCCAAAGAGGTTACTTCTCTGGAGGTCCAGTGGTTTAAACTTCACCTTCCAATGGTGAGGTTGTGGGTTTGATCCCCGGTTGGGGAGTTAAAATCGCACATGTTTCATGGCCAAAAAAATCAAAACATAAAAACAGAAGCAATATTGTAACAAGTTCAACAAAAATTTTAAAAATGGTCCACATTTAAAAAAGAAAGAAAGAAAGAAAGAAAATTCCCAAAGAGGCAAACAAATCAGAAGAACCTCACCTTATAAACCCTGGGAGGCATTAAAATTGCACTGATTGGGGAGTACGTCAAGGTGAATGTAACTTTGAAAGTGAGGGCATGGAGGGCAGTAGAAAGCCTGTAGCTGGTTAATGTTCATCTGCCACATATCTTTTCCTCCAGCTCAAAACTCAGTGCAAAAAATAAATCAAACACAACATAATAAATATATAATAATGGGCACAGAAGATAGAACTGTGTCTAGGGAGCTGGAGGAATGGGAAGTTAGTGTTTAAAGGACACAAACTTTCAATCTGGAAAGATGAAAAAGCTCTGGAGATGAATGGTGGTGATGGTTGCACAACACTGTGAATGTACTGAATGTCACTGAACTATACAATTAAAAATGCTTAAAATGGTAAATTTCATGTTATGTTTATTTACCACAATAAACAAAGAAAGGAGGCTTCTTATCTATAGGAATGCCCAGTAAAACTAGGTGATTGAGCGGGAACTGTCCTTCTGGAGTAAAGCCTTCTACATATCTGCCTTTCACAGCAGCCAACTCACCACTGACTCAACAGAAAACAAAACCTGAAAGTTAACTAATAGATGGAGAAATATACCATGTTCATGAATCAGAAGAATTACGTGTCTGACTCTTTGCGATCCCATGAACTGTAGCCTACCAGGCTCCTCCATTCTTGGGATTCTCCAGGCAGGAATACTGGAGTGGGTTGCCATTTCCTTCTCCAGGGGAACTTCCTGACCCAGGGATCGAACCCAGGTCTCCCGCACTGCAGGCAGACGCTTTAACCTCTGAGCCACCACGGAAGCCTATTATAATTATAATATAACTTTAATTCTTTTATATTCAATTTTTCTATCAAATGTCTAGGCAAGAACCACATAAATTTCAAATCACTCTATTTTGGTCCTTTTATATGTAGAGATGAGAAGTTACTTCAATCAAACAACAGCAGGTCTTCCTTTCCAATTGTCAGATTTTCTGCTCTATTTTAAAACTCAGCACTTGGTAGTGTAACTGGATTTTTTTCCCCAGAAAGAGAATAGCATATAAAATTAGATAATGGATAGCAACTCAATTTAGCACGTTAAAAATGTTTGTTTCACACAGAAGCACACACACACACACACACACACAGCCACACAGAGTTCTTTGGGAAAGTGTATTAATGAACAACATAAACATGAACATTTATGTATTTTTGTTTCACCTTCCAAAAAGTTTAAGGATGTAAGAAAATGTGAAAAAAAATGTGTGGAATAATTGACACCAATAGTAGGGAAAAAATAGCTTAGATTCCCACTTCATGTTCAATTCAAGACAAGAAATTTTTTTTAATATAAATTTATTTTAATTGGAGGCTAATTACTTTACAACACTGCATTGGTTCTGCCACACATCAACATGAATCTGCCAAGGGTGCACAGGAGCTCCCCACCCTGAACCTACCCCACCTCCCCACCGACACCACCTCTCCGGGTCATCCCTGTCCACTAGCCCCGAGCATCCCGTATCATGCATCAAACCTGGACTGGCAATTCGTTTCACATATGATACTATACATGCTTCAGTGCCATTCTCCCAAATCATCCCACCCTTGTCCTCTCCCACAGAGTCCAAAAGACTGCTCTATACATCTGCGTCCTCCTGCTTTCTCCCATACAGGGCCATCGTTACCATCCCTCCAAACTCCATATATATGCGTCAGCATACTGTACTGGGGTTTTTCCTTCTGGCCCACTTCACTCTGTATAATAGGCTCCAGTTTCATTTCTACATCCCAAGAGACCCTACTTTTGGTCTCCCTAACCTCTATGCATATGAATTCAAAATAGAGCCATCAGAATTTCCTTTTCAGAAAGTAGCTGCATTTGCAAAACCAACCTACCCATGCCCATTTCTGTCTACTGTTTACATTTCTTTAGTACTGACTGGCCTTTTTTTTTTTTCTATTTCTCCCTCAGTCTTGGAAAACTTTTTTAAAGTTTTTCATTTTATCTAATGTATGAACTTATTGACAAAATTGTTCAAGTATACTTTAGTCTCAATATTAGTAATTTTTTTTCTTTCCTAATATGATGAATTTAGATTTTTCTCTTATTATTTTTGTCATTCCTGAAGTTCATATATCTATTAATCTTTCCAAGGTACTTTGGATTTTTATTCATCCCTAATGTATTGTTGTTTTCTATTTCAGTAAATCATGCAGCCATCCATATATTACTTCTTTCATTTTACTTTTTATAAGGCTATTTTTTTTTAATTTTACATTGTCTGTAGATGCTTAGCTCATTGATTCTCAACCTTTTCACTATCTACACAGGTGCATCTCATTTTTTATGTAACTCAATTTTTATTATATTTTAGGTATTTGTAAGTTTTATTTATAATTCTTTTTTAAACCATTAATTATTTAGATGGATATTTAAAATGTTGAAATATAAGAGGGTTTTTTAAATTATCTGTTTATTAATCATTAATGGCACTGTGATCAGGCTTGCTTTATGAATTAGTAGACAGTCATATTTTGTTTAAATTGTATTCTGTAGGACTATATTCTGTGATTGTTGGGTGCAGGATTTTATATATGTCTGTTAGATCAAGACTGTTCATTGTGACATTAAAAATTCTCATTAACAATTTTATCTATCAATTACTGAGAGATTGCATTTGCCAACTTGTGGAATTTTCATTGCATTTCTACCCACTTTTGCTATATTGAGGTCACACTGTTAATTGTATATATTGAAGCTTGTTATATATTCCAGATGAACTGAACATTTATGCTTATATAATCATCTTCTTCACTTAAGGCTTTGTGTTTCAAACTCTGTCAGATATTAATATATGTACCATCAAATTATTTTAGCTTATATATGTCTTATGTACATGCTATGGAAATAAAACAGGCTAAGAGAACAGAGTAATGGAAGCATGCTCTGGGGAGCCCCTCTACTAAGGTGAGTTTTGAGCAAAAAATCTGAACATGGTGAGGATAAAAGCCCTGTGAATATTAGAGAATAAAGGGTTTCAGGCAGAGAGAATAGCATAAGGAACTGCTAGAACATGCTTGGTGTGTTTTCAAACCAGCAAGGAGGGTACTGTGGACGCAAAGGAATGAACAAAGTGAAGATGGCATCAGAAAGGGAAGTGGGCTGGATCAGGTAGGGAGTTGTAGGTAACAGGAAGATTGGAGAATTTCTTCTAAGAGGGAAAGCTATTAGACTGTTCTGAGCAAGGAACAGACATGACCTGACCTACATTTCCATATTATCAATGTGACTGTCATGTTTAGAAAAAAGGATGAGGCTGAGACAGAGTAGCATCAGACTAACTAGTTGGAAGAATTTTGAAATAATTCAAATGTGAGATGATAGTAGTTTTTATCAAGCATCAGAGAAGAGGAACAGTCTAATCTGGGGAGAAAAGATATTTTGAAAGTTAGAACTGGTTAGACTAGATGATGGGCAGATATGGAGTATGAGAGACAAAGAAATCAGTCCTCTGTGCTTGATATGGACAATGAACACCACATGGGATTTACAGTGACTAAAATAAGGCTGACTATAATAGGAGCTGGTTTGCATTGTGGAAAATAGATTATTTTATAACCTGTAAGTCTGAGATGCTTATTAGTCACCCAAACGGGGATGTCTGGTTCACACTGGAGTTCAGTCTAGAGGTGAGTTGAAGATATAATTCGGGAGTCATCACATATAGGAACAGTCTTTAAAACTGTGAAATGTGTTAAGAGCACCTAGGGAGTGAGGAAAGATGGAAAAAAGAAGAGATCTAACAATGGAGCCCTGGGGCATGCCAATGTTTAAAAGGAGGAAGATGAAAAGAACACAAAGGCAAGTGAGAGAGAGCCATGTCTTGAAGGCCAAGGGGAGAAAGTGATTTAAGAAAGAGACTCCACTGCATCTGAACGGAGATGACAGGTCAAGTCAGACGTGAACTGAGAATGTTTAATTCTCGGGCTGGTGATGTGAAAGTCACTCAGGGAACTTGAACAAAGTCACTTCAGAGGAATGATTAGGAATGAATGCCATACTGCAATGTGTTCAAGTGAGAATGAAGAGAGAAAGGAAGGGCAGAAAAGAGAGAAAACTCCCGTGTTTATCTTTGGTCAAGGAGAATAGAAAAATGGATGGAGAGGAATCAAGACAGGTATTTTCATTTTGTTATGTTTTCAGACAGAAAATACTATACATGCTGTTGATAATGATGGGAAAATTTATTACACAGAAAGAAAGATAATTACATAAGTGAAGTCTTTCTCTTCCTAAGGTCCAACTATTTTCTGCAGAGGACCAAACAGTAAGTATTGAAGGCTTTATGGGTCATACAACTCAACTCTGTCATGGCAACCCACAAAAGCAGCCACAGACAATATGTAAACAAATCAGCATGGCAGAATTCCAAGCCCACTTTATTTTCAAAAACAGAAAGCCAGCTCAAATTGGGATTAGTTTGCTAACCCCTTCTCTCATCAATAAATATTTTCTGGATTGGAATAAAATTTGTTTGCATAAAATGGAAAACTATTTAATATTAGATGAAACTGAACTCTGTTTTATAACATGATTCTAGGTTAATGAGTTGTTGTCACCCTACAGGGAGGTTCCAAGGTCTGGACCTCATCACTCTTGGTCTAATTCTATATAAATCTCAACAGTATCTATCATAAAGATAAAGACTAAGACTACAACAACTGAGAAGAGATTTTCATGACAATAAAAATATAAAGAAGTCAATTAAGTGGGATACTAGGGCAGAAACTCACGCTGTAGAATAAAACTTAGAATAAAAAATAAATCGCACAATCTCAGTAGACTTAACATGGAAACCCATATACAAAATACATGAAGGTCTCAGTTGACTGGAATTTAAGCTCCATATTAACAAGTGACCTAATTTCCAAAACAGCTTACATAAAAAATTAGCCTACACTGACAAGTATCTGAAACTGACAGTGGCATTCTTTATTTCTTGGGGCTCCAAAATCACTGCAGATGGTGACTGCAGCTATGAAATTAAAAGATGCTTACTCCTTGGAAGACAAGTTATGACCAACCTAAACAGCATATTCAAAAGCAGAGACATTACTTTGCCAACAAAGGTCCATCTAGTCAAGGCTATGGTTTTTCCAGTAGTCATGTATGGATGTGAGGGTTGGACTATAAAGAAAGCTGAGTGCTGAAGAATTGATGCTTTTGAACTGTGACGTTGGAGAAGATTCTTGAGAGTCCCTTGGACTGCAAGGAGATCCAACCAGTCCATCCTAAAGGAAATCAGTCCTGAATATTCATTGGAAGGACTGATGCTGAAGCTGAAACTCCAATACTTTGGCCACCTGATGCGAAGAGATGACAAATTTGAAAAGACCTTGATGCTAGGAAAGATTGAAGGCAGGAGGAGAAGGGGATAACAGAGGATGAGATGGTGGATGGCATCACCGACTCAGTAGACATGAGTTTGGGAAAACTCTGGGAGTTGGTGATGGACAGGGAGACCTAGCGTGCTGTGGGTCATGGGGTCACAAAGAGTTGGACACGACTGAGCGGCTGAACTGAACTGACAAGTATCTAGCATCCAGGATGAAAGAGAATCATTCCAATGTGGAGACTTACACAATATTACAGTAAATACATTGGGTGTGGGAGGAGTCCCAGGTGGCTCAGTGGTAAAGAATCTGTCTGCCAATGCAGGAGACACAGGTTCCATCTTTGGTCAGGAAGATCCCCTAGAGAAGGAAACGGCAACCCACTCCGGTATCCTTGCCTGGGAAATCCCATGGACAGAGGAGCCTAGTGGGCTACAGTCCATGGGGTCACTAAGAGTCAGGCACGACTGAGTGAGTTCACTTTCACTTTTCACTTTCATGCATTGGAGAAGGACATGGCAACCCACTCCAGTGTTCTTGCCTGGAGATTCCCAGGGACGGGGGAGCCTGGTGGGCTGCCATCTATGGGGTCAAACAGAGTCAGACATGACTGAAGCGACTTAGCAGCAGCAGCAGTAGGAAGTAAACGAACCATGGAAAATAAAGCACTCAATTTTTTTTTTTTTTTTTTTGGTCATTCACGAAGGTCTTCCATCATGATTCTGTTCTTTTTTTTTTTTTTTTTCAGATCTTTCTGGAATACTCCACTGGTGAGGGCTCTGTCTGAGCTGTCAGCCGTAGGGTTCAGCAATGCAACCACCATGCCATCATTTTTCCAACTCATTAGACCATATTATTAGAGCCATTGACACTATGGCCTTTATAGCTCAGGGCATAAGTGTCTGAGCTTAGGTTTGGGGACTTAGAACTTTATCCTTTGTTTTCTTCTATTTTATTTTAAAACACAATCAAGAAGGATATTCTCTCAAAGGCTTAGATTATGAGCCGTTCTGCCTTAACGTGTTTTTGCATAACCAGACTATTTCTAGAAGACACAGCAGCAACACCTTCTGGGTGCTTCTCCAGTAAAGAAAAGGGCAGGTCATGTATTGCTAGTAGCCTAAGGTGGCTCTGAGATTATCTGTCAAGCACGCACAATGCCTGGCTTTGATTGGTTTAACATCACAGAAAAGCAAAGCTCCAGTGTGCTCGGTTGGGCATTTTCCTGTTCCAAATGCTTTTCTGATCAGTTTCTTTTACATATGAACCTTATAACAAGATACAATTGTAAGGGCTGACTGTTTTCTTGAGGGGACGTTCTCAGATGTTCATGTCTCACCATTATTTGCTTGGCCCCTGGAAGCACACGGGTAGAAATCTAATTATGCTTGTTGACATTCCTCTGACCACTTAGTTTTCAGGTCCACAATTATAAAACTGTCCTGACAACACAATGGTAACTAAAAATTGTATGGGATTTTATTGTTGCTCAAGTACTTTAATGTACATCATGTCATGGAGAATCCCAGAGGCTGGAACTGATTCAATCAATGTTACCATCAGAAGAGCATTTGTTAGAAGCCTCCACAACAGAAACAGTGGAGAGTATTTTAAGGACAAGGTTATGAGATGAGATCTGTACTGCCTGTCTTACTAATTCACATTAAACAACATATAAAAGGCCAGTGTGCCCAGACAGACTCTGAGTCAAGGCCAGTTTTTATTTTATGTGTGTCAGACATATGTCCCAGCTGTCTTGGTTTCCTAGAGCTGCAGTCATGAAATACCACAGACTAGGTGCCTTAAAACAACAGAAATTAGTTTTCTCAAAGTTCTGGATTCCAGAAGTCTGAAATCTGGGTGTCACCACTGTGGGCTCTTTCTGGAGGTTGAAGGACAGTATAGTCCATGCCTCTCTTAGCTTCTGGTGGGTGCCAGCAATCCTTGGCACTCTTAGCTTTCAGATGAACCACTGTCATCTCTGGCATTGTCCTCACATGACATTCTTCTGGTATATATCTGTTCTTATAAAGGATGCAAGACCTATCAGATTAGGCCCCACTCTAATGGAGAACCACCTCAATTTGTTTAGATTTGCAAACACCCTCTTTCTTAACAAGGTCACGTTCACAGGTACACGGTTTGGGACTTCATCATATCTTTTCGTTGTTATTTAGTTGCTAAGTCATGTTCAACTCTTTTATAATCCCATGGACTGCAGCCCATCAGGCTCCTCCATCCATGGGATTTCCCAGGCAAGAATACTGGAGTGGGTTGCCATTTCCTTCTCCAGGGGATATTCCTGACCCAGGGATCAAACCTGTGTCTCCTGCATTGGCTGGCAGATTCTTTAACACTGAGCCACCTGGGAAGCCCATCATGTCTTCTGAGAGATACAATTCAACCCACCACACCAGCCTTACCAGTGACAAAAAAGTTCTCTCTCTCTCTCTCTCTCTCTCTCTCTCTCTCTCTCTCTCTCCTGCTATTACTACTTTCATCTTCAGTGACAAATAGAGGTGGAAGGTTGACCAGACCAACCTGGATCTGTCTCCCTATGCCCAAGGTAATGATGGACAGCACTGAAATGACACCTGCCCTCTCTATACTTTAGAATCTAGGGAAATTTAAGGCTCTTTATACACCAGAACAATAACCCACCCTCCTTTCCTGTCCTAGGATAAACATCTTTTCAGGGGGATAGACACTGTGAAGATTAGCTGCCCCTGGAAGAAGCCACCACTCCTCATCAGGATGCAATCTTCTCCTATGGTCTCAACACTCAGAGATAGATCTGCTATTTTGTGACTTAGCAACTTGGCTATGCAGTATACATTTTTCTCCTTTTCTTGTTAACAGAACAATTATTTTGTCAGATGTGGAAATAGGACCAGCAATAAAACGTGTCCACCCTTCCATTGCAGATAAAAGTGGCCAATGAGATATAGTACCAAGTCTTTAAGCACAGCTGTTGGGAAATGTTTTTACAGAGGCCTGACTCAGCTTGTTTTCCTCACCTGGATTATATGGATGGAGCTGTGGCAGCCATCTTACCACTATGAGGCAACTTTGAGGATGAAAGTACCACATTAAGGATGGCACAGTAATACACACACACACACACACACACACACATGGAAATTGATTATCATTGACATTGTGGAACCACAGAAAGGAGCCCTAGACTTCATGCATATTGTCCCCCAGGGCACCTTTAGCAATGTCTGTTAATATTTAACAATATTGTAATTGCCACAACTGGTGGGAGGGGCAGGTGCTATTGGCATCTAGTGGTAGAGGTCAAGGATGAGGCTAAACATTCTGCATACACAGGACAGCCCACACAACAAAGGGTCACCCAACCCAAACTGTCAGTAATTCAGAGGTTGAGAGGCTTGCATTTAAGGATGAAAACCACTGTAATTTCAAGCCTATGTTGTTAGCAGTCAAACGTAATTCCTGGTACGCACTGGAACAATTCTCAAAATCAAGGTCATTTCATCTTTCTTGCTGTTATACTGTCACATATATGAGAACTAGTGTGAATGTTAAAATGCTTGCATTGTGTGACTCAAGCTTCCTTTATTTAAATTTAGTATTTCTACTGTCACAAAAGAACAATAATTATGAACAATTTAAGGTGCTGCCAGGCAAGGTATCATTAATAAAGTTATTGTATCACGGTGCTGAGTTAAAGGGAATAGGCTTGGTTCTTCAAAAAGTTAAACATAGGGGTGGAATGGGGAGGGTGATGGGAGGGAGGTTCAAAAGGGAAGGGAATATATGTATATCTATGTTCTTGCCTGGAGAATCCCAGGGATGGGGGAGCCTGGTGGGCTGCCGTCTATGGGGTCGCACAGAGTCGGACACGACTGAAGTGACTTAGCAGTAGCATGGCTGTTTCATATTGAGGTTTGACAGAGAACAATAAAATTCTGTAAAGCAATTATCCTTCAATATAAAATAAATAAATTATATATATATATATAAAGTTAAACATAGAATTAACATACAATCCAGGAATTCCATTCCTAGGTTTACACCCTGAAAAACTGAAAACAGGTAATCAAAAAAAAATACTTGTACACGAATGTTCGCAGCAGCATTGTCCACAATAGCTAAAGGGTAGAAACAATCCAAATGTCCATCAATAGGTGACTGGATAAAGAAAATTTGATATATACATACAGTGTTATGTTATTCAGCCATGAAAAGGGATAAAGTATTGACACATGTTACAACATGGATGAACATAACAAAAAACATGCTAAGCAACAGCTGGTCACATACTGCACACTTACAATTGTATGAAATGTCCAAATTTCATAACCCATGAAGATGAAATGTCCAAAATCCATGGAGACAGAAAGCAGATCAGTCTTTGCTAAGGGCTAGCGGAGAAGGCAATGGCACCCCACTCCAGTACTCTTGCTTGAAAATCCCATAGACGGAGGAGCCTGGTAGGCTGAAGTCCATGGAGTCACTAAGAGTTGGACATAACTGAGCGACTTCACTTTCACTTTTCACTTTCATCCATTGGAGAAGGAAATGGCAACCCACTCCAGTGTTCTTGCCTGGAGAATCCCAGGGATGGGAGAGCCTGGTGGGCTGCCATCTATGGGGTCGCACAGAGTTGGACACGACTGAAGCGACTTAGCAGCAGCAGCAGCAGAGGAAAGAGGAATAGGGAGTCACTGATTAATAAGGTACGGATCACTTTTTGGGGTGATGAAAATGCATTGTTCCTAGATAGAGGTGATGGCTGTACAACATTGTGAGTGTACTAAAGGTCACTGAATTGTATACTTTAAATTAGTTAAAACTTCCTACTGTATAGCCTGAGGAAATTATTAAATATTCAATATCATATGATAAATCATAATGGAAAAGAGCATTAAAAATAATATATATATGTATGACCGAATCACTCACTGTACAGCAGAAATTACAACTATACTACTTCAATAAAATGTTTAAAAGGTCAAAGAGTTAAGATGCTCATATTCATGTTACGTGTGTTTTACCAGTTTTTAAAAGCAATAGCCTAAGACTGGTTGTCTCTGGTTCTCAGAAACAGTTCTTTGGGACCCACCAAATTTCCTGAGAGAGCAGAGTCTTTGCCTAAAAATTAGACTGAGTGAAAATTCAAAGTCATAGCATTTCAATTTGGGAAAATTTAAAGCTGTATAATATCAGCAATTTGTAAAATTTGGGAATTGGTCATCTCTAATTCCCAAACCTTATTACAATAACTGCTTCTTCACTGAAGGGCTGATGGGCCAAAAATGGTGGAGTGGACATTCTAAACCTGAAACATTAGCAACAGAATCTCTGAAGGGGGACTGGGTGCGAGTCCCAGGGCATGTTTAAAGCACCTGCTACTAGAAGAGTCTTCCAAATTCCAGAACCACACTAACTCGATGATATTAAGGTCATCTCAATTTAAATTATGCTTACATTCTGGTAAAATTCTTTCATATTATAAGAGCTCTATTTAAAGGTTCTGTTGAACACATCTCAGAAATCTATGAATAAGCTAGGTTTGCATGTCAATCTATTTGAAACCAGAATTAAATTCACTTTTCAAAGAGCTTTTTTCCAACTAGGTTGTTGGCATAACTCTTAATTTGAACTGAAGTGGAAAAATGCATAAACCTTCTAACTTCTTTTAGTTATTTATGGAGAAAGAATCATGGAAGGAATGTTCATTTCTTCCACTTCTACAGAAAAAAAATCTCCATGTTGACCTCAGGTTTATTAACTGATTTATATTTCTCTTCTTTCAGAATTTGAGTTCAAACAGGAATACTTTACATTTTTTTCTGCCTTTATCCAATGACTGGTTATGGCTACATTCACACAGAAACAATTAAATAGAGCAATGCTCATATGAATGTAGTTTTTAAACTAGTCCATATGAATCACACAATTGAGCAAGTATTGCTATTACTTATAATTCTTGGAAAGAATTTAATTGATCGTGCTAAAAATAGTATATAGATGTATATGTATGTATGTATTTCTAAGCTTAATAAGTTTTAACTTTATCAAACTACATTATAAGCTGGAGTTGAGTCAGCAATTAGTTACTGTAATAAAGTTTAAAAAAAATAAAGAACCAATAAACCATCAAATATAAAACTAAATCTGAGATACTTTTTACCACCCAATCCTTTGAAAATTCCTTTTAAGTAACTCATAATTAAATCTGTCAGCACTTTGCAGCCATCCTCATTTAAGTAAAGCATGTGGACCCAGATTCAAATTTTTATGTTTAATTTTTGCTATACAACTGGTCACTCTCATTTTAAAACCAAGAGTTTTTATGATTTGAGGTTGTTTAAGGGCAGAATATGTATTTGTTTCTTCACTATTTTTGCTACATGAATGGCTGGTAGTTGATAGAGGAAAGCTAGAAAATTAATGGTTTGCCAACACCTTGGGAAGTAAAATGCTGAACCAGATGGTGTCCCACCAAATCGCCCATCCTTACCAGTTCCAAGTGCCAGTATCTACATTTCTTTACCTGAACACTTTCATTGGCCTCCAAAACTCACTCTTTCCACATGCAGAAAACAAGTCATAAATGCCAAGGAATTAGCACCTAACCAGGAACAGCCCTCAAGTAATGACTATCCCAAGTATCCCCTGCTTTCTTGCCTCTTGAATGGCAAAACTTGGAGTTATGTTCTTATACTACTAGTTACACACGTACACAAACACAACTTGCCACAATACAGTCCACATTCCCCACTCTTCTTTGTAGATAAGTGTGGCTATGTTTTCACAGGTTCTTTGTCTGTCTTCCTTCCTACACATAGTAACACAGATGATTCAGAACTCAGCTTCAACCATGCAGATGCAGACCATGTTTTAGCTAAATAAAGAAGAATGATATTGAAGGTCCCTGAATGATGACCTAGAACAAGGATGCCTTGCAACTGTATTTTGTTCTCTTTGTTATAGTCACTTTTATTTTACCCTAATATTCAAAGAAGAGCAGAAGAAACCTTCATCCATAAGATAGTATGTCAGGTTATATCATCACTATAGATGAACCTCTAAGCAAATGCCACATCTACACGATGATACTATCAGCTCTGAGACCCCAATTTCTCACTGTCATCACATCCTGATTCTTCAGTAGTCTCCTAAGTTTCATCTCCAACTCTCATGAGCTTTAATGTACTGAGGGAAGGGTGAGGCCCTTTGTACTGAGTGGCTGAAGTTCCTGCAGACTTCAGACTTGCTTACAATCCCCAGGGAGCTAAGCACAAGTAAGAGGACAATATGGAAATGTACTTCAACTTGTTAAGCCCTTCCCTAATGTGCTCATAATGTCAGTTCAAGCGAATTAGCCACATGCTAACACTGACATCATCTTAAATGATGTCATTCTCTCCACTAAAAGCCTGCCTCTGAGTGAAAGGCTATACTCATCAAGATAGATGGGTTCAAGGAGGAGAGAAGAAACATTCATCAACGAAACTGTTTTCTAACTAGACCAGAAGACTTTTGGTTGCCCAAAAGAGGAGAATTACAAAAGGCAATAAGGCAGGATATGTGAAATATGCCAAGTGGGTACAGTACTCTTCTGTAACGTAAGGATGTAGTTCACAATTGACCTAGTTGAGTAACAGCTTTAAAACTGATCAACTGTGTAATGATCTCTCTTCCAACAGAAGAAAACAACCCAACCAGTTTGACAAACCATAAATACTTAATAATACTCAACTAAGAAACTTAGGTTATAGTTCCTCCCAAGATTCAGTGTCACCCTTTATTCTCTTGACCAAACCAATGCTTTTCAACAGTTAATCTGTATGACTGTTACAAAAAAAAAAAAAAGAACATATTTGGTTTTCTACAAATACCAAATATTTCAAGATTGTATGGACGCTCAAACTTAGTCCCAGTACCACTGTATTATGGCTCATTATGTACTAATGAGACTTCAGATTATACTCCTGAGTGGTTTCAATTTTGCTTATCCTGGGACCTAGTAATTCAAATATTCAAAAAGCTTTTTGGAAGATTATTTCTAGTGCAACAGTTCTTAACTTTGGCTATACATTAGAATCACCTGGAGAAAATTTAAATTTCTGCTGCCCAGATCTTACCCTATTTCCATTAAACAAAACTTCTATGGGTGATAGTAGCCAAGTATGAGTGGTTTTTTGTTTTGTTTTGTTTTGTTTTCAAAATCTTCCCAAAGGTTTCCAATATACAGTAAAGGCTGAGGATGCCTTAAATGGGTGAAGTTCTATATTTAGTTAGCTGTACCTCCTGAGTTTCCTAACATTTCTAAATGAGGCCTTTAGACTAGATCTCTAAGCACTGAGAAACAATTTATCAGTCAATAAATATTCATAAAGTTCCAAGTATCCTTAAGGCTCTGTGTTCAGTGCTAGAAATGCAAGAATAAAAAAGACATCTGGATGAGACAGAAAGCACAGAGCTTCTCAAACTTTAATGTGTACATGAACTTGGGGAACTTGTTAAAATGTGGGTTTTGATTCAGTGGTCTAGGGTGGAGCCTGATAATTTATTTCGAACAAACTCCCAGGTGACATGCCAGTGCTACCAGTCCATGGACCCCACTTTGAGTAACATGTAAAACTGCAACGTGAAGAAATGAGTACTATAAAAACCACAGGGTGCTCCCAGTGGGCCAGTGGTTAAGACACCATATTTCCAATGCAGCAGACGTGGGTTCAATCCCTGGTTGGGGAACTAAGATCCCACATGCCACAGTGCATGGCCAAATGGCGTTTAAAAGAAGAATGAGCAAAGTCTACAATTCTGTATAATGCTGGCCTCTTGCAGTTATCATCATCTTTACCTTTATAGAGTTTTCAAATCTTTTCTAAAATTAATTTATATACTATCTCTGGTCACCTTTAGAGAAGGTTCTAAGAATTTTATGAGTTGTTCAACAATAAATCCACATACATTTCGTCAAGGAATATTTTAGTAAACAGTGTAAGAAGACTTGCCAAAGCCAACATTTGTGGAATTCAAAAAGGAAAGGCAAGCAGGCAAGATTTGGACAGAGGAAATGTGAGTCAGAGAAACACAGAGTTGAAAGACAGCTGGAAAATCAACCTGCCCATTTCCTTGTCCTGCTGGTGACTCCGTAACTCATGCTTTCCCCTTAGCCTAAGGGAAATGAAAGGTCATTTGCACTTGAAAGCAACACTTGAAGAGAAATGTGCCTTCAAAATCTCCAACACCTAGAGCTTCACAGGAACTTCAAAGTGATTCAAACCTTCCAAGAGATCAAACTAACATTTCAATTAGAATGAGAATTCTTAATAAAGATCCACATTTTTATATTGATTCTCCAACATAATGTGAAGAGAAAATGCATTCTTTGTTCTTAGGAATATTTCTCCTTTCTTAATGGTAAAATAAAATATACAGTAAATTCTTCAAGTATTTCAAGAGTCCTGTGACACCAGTAGATTCTACTCTGATCAAATATCCAAGTCACTCCGATGTTCTTCTGGCAGCAATGGAAGCGTGACATGTTAGTATAAGTAAGGGGACTGGGATCCCCTGCAATGTAGTGATTGACAGCACTGGATCCCTAGTATCAAAAACTAAAAGTCAGATGGAAAAGGAAAAGGAGGAAGGGGAAGAGGAAGAGTCCAAGAAGATGACACCCTCAATAGGAATGAAGAACTCTGCAAGGAAAAAGATTCTCACAGTGTTTGGGTTGGAGAGTTCTCTTCTGGCACACAGACTTGCAAGTTTATATTAAATTCTTGTAACTTATCCCCTTATCTGCAAGGAGATCCAACCAGTCCATCTTAAAGGAAATCAGTATTGAATATTCATTGGAAGGACTGATGCTGAAATTCCAATACTTTGGCCACCTGATATGAAGAACTGACTCATTTGAAAAGACCCTGATGCTAGGAAAGATTGAAGGCAGGAAGAGAAGGGGATGACAGAGGACCAGATGGTTGTATAGCATCACTGACTCAATGGACATGAGTTTGAGCAAACTCCAGGAGTTTGTGATGGACAGAGAGGCCTGGCGTGCTGCAGTCCATGGGGTTGCAAATAGTGGGACACGACTGAGCGACTGAACTGAACTTATCCCCAGGTGGTGCTAGTGGTAAAGAACCCACCTGCCAATGCAGGAGAGGTAAGAAATGCAGGATCAATCCCTGGGTTGGAAGATCCCCTGGAGAAGGAAATGGCAACCCACTCCAGTATTCTTGCCTGGAGAATCCCATGGACAGAGGAGCCTGGTGGGCTATTGCCCATAGGGTCACAAAGAGTCAGACACAAGTGAAACAACCTAATGTGCACGGATGCACACACACATACATATATCATTACTGAAAAGAGATTCCTTCCTAACTTATACTTATTCACTGGATGGAGTTCTAGTGTCATAGGCAGTGTGAAGTGGTAGAAAGTAAGTGGTCTCTGGTTCTAATTCCAGCTCTGTGACTTCCTAGATGTATTGGTTTGCACTTGGACAAATTAATTAAATTAATTCCCTGAGCTTCACTCTCCTCCTAAAACATGCTTGGATTTGAATTGATAGACGAAGAAAGAACCAACAATTCTATATTTAAGGTGCTGGGTACTTTAAGTTCTTTAAAATTGTTATTATTACTTTCTAATAAAGATCGTAAGCTTGTTTGGTTTGTCATTGTAATGCCCTGTGCATCAGGTGAACTTAAGGAATTAATGATACTGATGATGCAAGCATTTGTCTAAATATGATACCATCATATTACCTCTCCACTCTGACAAAAAACATGTAGGCACCAAAGCAGACCATAAGAGGCTTGTGGGTCCAGGACAATAAATAAATAGGCTTTATTTGATTTGCATAGTGTTCATTACAAGTGTTAAGTTAGTTGATGATATTCAAAAATCAGAAGATTTATTATAAACATCTAGATTTCCAGCTTCTTTTGAAAAATCAGAAAAATCTCCAACAATCATGCTTGGCCGCCATCAGTTGGAGCTGAAAAGTAACTACTGACCCTTTGAGATAGGACATGGTTTCTCCAATTTGCCAATCTCCACTTGATTGATTTTATTTAAGTTAGGTAAGTGGTCACTATAGTCATTTGAGTTTAAGACCCTTAGTCTTACAGGGAAAAGTAAATATTCAAAGAATCTATGAGACAGTTTGACACAAAATTTCTTCTTTGAAACCATAACCCAGTTTTAAGTTGAGTTTGGAAACACGGAGAATTTTGTAGGAGAATCCTTTAAGAGGAGCTGCTGCAAAGTTGCTTCAGTCATGTCGGACTCTGGGCAACCCCATAGACGGCAGACCACCAGACTCCCCCATTCCTGGGATTCTCTGGGTAAGAACACTGGAGTGGGTTGCCATTGCCTTCTCCAATGCATGAAAGTGAAAAGTGAAAGTGAAGTCACTCAGTCGTGTCCGACCCTCAGCAACCCCATGTACTGCAGCCCACCAGGCTCCTCCATCCATGGGATTTTCCAGGCAGGAGTACTAGAGTGGGGTGCCATTGCCTAAGGAGTTCCAAAACAATAGGCATAGAGACTTGAGTATTGTCTATCAATTCAAATTATCCTCCTTGGCCTTCTATTCTATACTCACATCACACCTTGGAGTGAAGATTGTTCATAAAAAGAGGGAAATAGTAAAAGAGCTGCAGAGCAGGCTGTCAGCTGTTTTGATGCCATTAATCTCAGTAGCAATGGCGGTTAATTCTCTTAGTACAGATGACAGCACCTCAACAGCTATCATGGCCACCCCTGAGGCAGACACCTGCCAGAACTAGAAGGCTGTGACCTCTTTGTGGACACCAGAAGCTGCAGAGCCTTCCGTGAACCTTGTTAGCAATAGCTTCTGACATTATCCGCAGTGGCTATAAATGAGAGAGGACAAAGAAAATGGCAATGGGACAGCAAAGTTAATGGGTGTGCGTTTGGTGCACACAACTGACATCCTGAATCATTTCAGAATTATTTGGGCTGAATCGGAGAGCTCAATGGCATGTGCCTGGAGAGTGGACTGGAGCTAGAGAAATGCTGCTCAGTGATTCTGATCCAGGCCCTAGGCTCATCCACAGGATAGGGTATAAAATTAAGAAGCCGTTCAGCAAATTTTATCAGTTGCAGTTGCTTTGCTAACTTGTCAGTTGATAATTACCAATCTCCTTTGTTTTTAACTGTATTTAATGAGGAGTGACTTAAATGTATTAATCAGAAAAATTCTGGCTTTCACTGCCTAATGGTCCAACCTAGATAGCCAACACACTGAAAGTTTTCCTAGTTCTTTATTGGGCTCCACTTGGATTTTGATCAAGTTCAAAAGTAAACACCATTGCCTTTTCTTCTAGCTCTTTCCTTAACTGGAAATAAAAGAGGAAAATGTTTGAGTCCTGTTGTTTTGTAGGAAATATGGTTGGTGTGATTCCTGAGTTTCCTTTTAAACAAGTCTCTTTGACATGAGTGTGCCTGATATATTAGGATCAGCATCCATGGAAACTCTAGGAAGAGAATAACACTAAAGGGTCAGAAGGAGAAGGGGGCAAGAGAGGATTAGATGGTTGGATGGCATCACTGACTCAACAGACATAGAGTCTGAGCAAACTTCAGGAGATGGGAAGGACAGGGAAGCCAGGCATGCTGCAATCCATGGGGTCACAAAGAGTTTGACACAACAACTGAACAACAACTTCACAAGGTGGGTAAATGGTATAAAGGAACTTACTGTAACTATCTTTTCTAAGTTTATAACTCTTCTACAAATCTAAAACTATTTCAAACCAAAGTGGTTTTTTTTTTCCAAAACTTCAGTTACTTCTTATGTTGGTAAGGATAAAATTTACAGCAATGGAGAGACTAAAGAAGTTGCTTAGTAATGTTTTCCTAAATCAATATTTAAACCATATATTTTCATTGTCTCACCAAAAAAGTGTATCTGTGATTATCACTCTCAATATTATATTTTAAATTTTACTACAACTCAGTCTTTGAGACACCATTATAAAGCCAACTTCCTGTGGTTGATGAGTTTCACAATAAATGAACCCCCAATTCGAGGAACCAGGGATTGGGATGGGAGGAGGCAATTCTAAGTTACGGGGGGATGTTTGATTGTATGGCTTGCTGGCACTCCTAACCACCATAGTGTTCAAGAGTCGACTGTGCAATATTTAGAAAAGCCTTACACAGACACTTTTTTCCTTTGGACTCTTCGCAGATACTCCCATATTTTCAAAGGAAATACTGGAGAGGCTTATATTCATTTAATGCTTGAGCCTCTGGTGCATTACTCCTTGCAGCAAACTATGCAAATTTCTTCTCTATCTGGGCCCAGGGCAAGGGCTGGAAGGGCCAAGAATTAAGATCCAGAAAAGACTGAAGCTATGGAAGGAAAGTGCTGGATACAATTTTATTTTAAAGTAGCTGTTCTAAGGATAGTTCTAAGGATATTCTGAAATTTCTATTTAGCAGTCCCCTCATCCTGATGATGAGAGACATATTTGAACTCTCACATATTAAGGGATAGGCATTGTGCTAATTGTGTCAACTACATAATTTCATTTAGTTCTTGAGACAAACTATGAAATCAGTAATGTTTACTGTTTCTATTTTATCTAGTAAGAAATCGAGTCTGAGATTTGTTGCATGACACCTATGTGCAAGAATGCCACATTCCTCTATTTCTCTAAATCAAATTAAATCTAGTTCTGAATGCCCATCCATAAGGTCAATTTGGGGGTCCACTGAGACTTAAGTGGAGCCAGGAGAGAAAAGAAAATTCCAGCAATTTCATCCACTGTGGTGGTATCTATGATTGTCGGTGCTACCTCCACTTCAGTGTGTGTTAGTCGCTCAGTCGTGTTCGACTCTTTGAGACCCCATGGACTGTAGCCCACCAGGCTCCTCCGTCCATGGGATTCTCCAGGCAAGAATACCGGAGTGGGTTGCCATTTCCTTCTCCAGGGGATCTTCCCAACCCAAAAATCGAACCCAGGCCTCCTGCATTGCAGGCAGATTCTTTACTCTTTGAGCCACTGGGGAAGCCCTCCACTTCAGTCCTGGGCCAGCTGCTGACTACTGCAGAGATGGCTCTGTTGACCACAGGCTCCCATAGTTCTTCTCAGCACAGAGTTGGCAGGTTAATCAAAAACAACACAGAATGCCTGGTTAAATTTCAATTTCAGATAAACAATAAGTACTTTTTAGCATAGGCATATCCCATGCAATAGTTGCAACAGTGACTTATTGTTTATATGAAATTTAAATTTAACTGGGCAACTTGTATTTTATGGAACAACCCTGTCTGTCAGCAGCCATCAAGGCCATAGCGCTTAGTTTCCAGCCTCCTCCTCATTCATGTCTCAGCCATTTCCCATCCAGAGACAGGTGCAGGAAAGGGCCATGTGATTTGGAAAATACTCTGGTTGTACCCAGTCCTCTGTCCCCACTAGCACAGTCATGAGGAGATCAAAGGTCTGATCAATACTGACTAGCCTGCTGAGTGCTAAGAAAACAAAGTAGCAGTGGAAGGAAAATCCCTCTGTGTCCAGTGTCAAGGGGTTAACTCTGTGAGCTTGCAGAGGCCACACACCAGAGAATTCAGGTGGACATGCCCAAACCAGATTCAGGTCCAGTCCCCTAAAAACTCTGTGCTGGTGGCTTCAGACTAGGAACATTCAGTGTAGCCTCCATTCACTCACCCTGACAGTGCACCTAGAGCCTCAACCCTATAAACGCACTTGCTTAAGACCCCAGCTGGCCATTTAAAGCTGTAACAACTCAAAACAAAATCTGTTTACTACTGCACAAGTAGTAGGTGTGTGAATGTTTTTAGTATTTGGGTTCTATCATGTTATTCTTTTATCCCCTATGTGTGTTCTTTTAGCATTTCTTTAAAAAGATTTTGCCTTTCGCATTGAAGTTGGCCCAACCAAAAGTACTTATATAAAGGACCCATGAGAGGGATGCTGCTGCTGCTGCTGCTAAGTCGCTTCAGTCGTGTCTGACTCTGTGTGACCCCGTAGATGGCAGCCCACCAGGCTCCCCTGTCCCTGGGATTCTCCAGGCAAGAACACTGGAGGGGGTTGCCATTTCCTTCTCCAATGCATGAAAGTGAAAAGTGAAAATGAAGTCACTCAGTCGTGTCCAACTCCTAGCAACCCCATGGACTGCAGCCTACCAGGCTCCTCCATCCATGGGATCTTCCAGGCAAGAGTACTGGAGTGGGGTGCCAGAGAGGTATGCTAATCAAGGGAAATTAAAGAAATACTTTCCCCCATGTTTTCATGGGTGCTGCTCCAGGACCATGACAACCCCATCCCTAGAAAAATACACTGGCACTGCAATTAACCTTCAAGGAGAGGCCAACAGAATCACAATAAGAATCACCTTTACTTAGTAATCTATAAAGGGAAGCCCCAGATTTCACACTAAATCATGATAACAATGCTTTAAATGAAACTTCACTGATTTCTTAACTATTAATAAATGTATTGACCAGATAGCTCTAGCTATAGGACAAATATTGTAGCCACTCTCTCCTTAAAAACAACCTAGATCATAGTGTATCGACTGGTGATCTAGTTATCTCAATTTGCTTAACCAAAATAGAAACTTTGCAATTATCTGGTCAACCATTCATATAAACTATTTCCAGAAAATATGATCTGAACAACCATAAATTATTGTATGCAGGGAATGTGCCTCTAAGTACTTGATTCAATCTCTTTCTTAATCAGATTCTTTAAACATTTATGAGGAAAAACTGGTCAATAGTAATGAAATCTTTCCCTTATAACAGAAAAAATAATCTTCTATTTTGTATCTTTGATATTATTTACCCCATCCCTAGAAAAATACACTGGCACTGCAATTAACCTTCAAGGAGAGGCCAACAGAATCACAATAAGAATCACCTTTACTTAGTAATCTATAAAGGGAAGCCCCAGATTTCACACTAAATCATGATAACAATGCTTTAAATGAAACTTCACTGATTTCTTAACTATTAATAAATGTATTGACCAGATAGCTCTAGCTATAGGACAAATATTGTAGCCACTCTCTCCTTAAAAACAACCTAGATCATAGTGTATCGACTGGTGATCTAGTTATCTCAATTTGCTTAACCAAAATAGAAACTTTGCAATTATCTGGTCAACCATTCATATAAACTATTTCCAGAAAATATGATCTGAACAACCATAAATTATTGTATGCAGGGAATGTGCCTCTAAGTACTTGATTCAATCTCTTTCTTAATCAGATTCTTTAAACATTTATGAGGAAAAACTGGTCAATAGTAATGAAATCTTTCCCTTATAACAGAAAAAATAATCTTCTATTTTGTATCTTTGATATTATTTTTGGCCTTTCAGCTGGAGAACAATGGCAGGTAAAAGGAGGCAATTTGGCAACTTGAGCATGTAATGCATATATTATGCATTCATAGGCCCCTTTCACATGCGTGCTCTGGTTTTGAATCAGACAGGGGTGACCGTTCATGTATAAGTGACAGGACACCTGTGCTAGGTTTTCTTACCAGAGATAGTCATTTGAGACATTATCCATCCTTGCCATTCTGTTCTAGATTCCAAATGGCAACTTCAAACAAAACACAAGAGTAAATTGGAGGGCAGCAGAAGGGCAAGTTGAGAAATTCAGCTATTAAAGATTTTACCACATTTTTTCCTTAGCCTTCCATCTCTCTTAGCCATGGTGGGAGCTGACTGAAGTCCATTATTTGCTGTCAATCACAAAACCTTTGTTAAAATTATTAATTAGTAAGAAGAAAAGATAGGGGGAAGATGGAAGGAATCAGAAAAATACTTGGATAAGTTACATACCATAAATCCTTCTAATTTCATCTCTTAGCAGAAATACTCTGGCAACTTTCTGAACTAAATTTCTAACTGTTGATCCTCATGCTTCATGATAATATAACAAAATCCAGAAGGGCACCCCAGTTAATCATTTCCATGTACAGTTTTAGAATTCATTGATTTGACAATTTCACCATAATCGGTCATGTCATGATCATTTAGTATAATAGAGGAATCAAGACCTGAACTATTAGTCTCTGTAATGATATTTATTGACTTGAAATCTGTTCTAGAAAAAATTCTGGGCATTACACTAAAAATTTACCACTTGGTATATACTCAAGATTATTGCTACTATTTTCAAAACAACTAAAATCAAGCTGACTTGTTTCTTTCAGTAACAACTACATTTCCAACTAATGGCAGCCTGAGAAAATGAATTTGTCCTCTAATAGTTGGCCAACTTCCCCCAGAGTTTGCCAAATTCTAAATGCCTGGGGGATAAGCAGTCTTTTAAAAATCAGAAAGAGAAGTCAAGGAAACAATCCAATTCACCACTGCAACAAAAAACAAAATACCTAGGAATAAATCTACCCAGAGAGACAAAAGGCTTTAATGCAGAAAACTGTAAGACTCTTATGAAAGAGATCAAACATGACACAAACAGATGGAGCAATATACCATGTTCTTGGATTGGAAGAATCAATATTGTGAAAATGACTATACCACTCAAAGCGATCTACAAATTTAAAGTAACCCCTGTTAAACTTACAATGCTATTTTTCAGAGAACTAGAAAAATAATCTCACAATTTGTACGGAAACACAAAAGACACCAAAGCTAAAGCAATCTTGAGAAAGAAAAACAGAGATGGAAGAATCAAGCATCCTGACTTTAGACTGTACTACAAAATTACAATAATCAATTTACCAAGGCTAGATTTATGGCCCAGGATGTGATCTATCCTGGAGAAGGTTCTGTGTGTGCTTGAGAAAAAGGTGAAATTCATTATTTTGGAGTGAAATGTCCTATAGATATCAATTAGGTCTAACTGGTCTATTGTATCATTTAAAGTTTGTGTTTCCTTGTTAATTTTCTGTTTAGTTGATCTATCCATAGCTGTGAGTGGGGTATTAAAGTCTCCCACTATTATTGTGTTATTGTTAATTTCCCCTTTCATACTTGTTAGCATTTGTCTTACATATTGTGGTGCTCCTATGTTGGGTGCATATATATTTATAATTGTTATATCTTCTTCTTGGATTGATCCTTTGATCATTATGTAGTG